>OOFG01060281.1:0-12466 GCA_900323295.1 Molva molva
CCGCCATGGGCCTGCTGGTGCAGCTCGCCTTCAGGGAGAACCGGGAGCAGGTCAAGGAGATCGTCTACCCGGTAAGTGCTTGTGTGCGTGTGCGTGCGTGCTTGTGTGTGTGCGTGTGTGCGTGTGCGTGCGTGTGTGCGGTGCTTCGCCTGCTTCTAGAACTGGCCTATGCATTGATTACCTTTTTAGAATACATTTTTCAGTATTTCGCTCAAAATATCAAAGATCTTATGTTTAAAGAAATGTGTAAAAATAAAAGAAAACTCTCCTGGCGAAACAGGCCTTCATTGGTTGAACTTCAAAGAAGTCTCCCTCAAGCCAATCACAATAAGTGTTGCCACTTTAATGAACAATTTCAAATACTTTTCTCTGCAGTACCCTATGGTCAATGGACGTTTTATTCTGGTAAAAACGGATACAATAGTTCGTTCTTACTACATCGATGTTCTACTGTACGTTTGACACACTTTAACTTTGAAAGAAATGTAGCTTTTATCTCTAGACCCAATCACCAGGCCTTGGTCCTCCCCAGAGTACAGTAGGACACATACAGTATGCACACGGTGTACACCACCCCACTCACTGGTCCTGCTCCACCTCGCTCCTCAGAGCCCCCTCCCCTGGATCAAGGGCCTGAAGTGGGGGGAGTACGTGGGGTCCCCCAGCGCCCCGGACCCGGTGGTCTGCTTCAGCCAGCCCCACGGGGAGAGGTTCGGCTCCCTGCTGGCTCTGCCCACGCGGGCCATCTGTGGCCTATCCCGCAAGTTCTGCCTCATGATGATCTACAGCAAGGAGCAAGGTATGCTTTACCTCAGCTTATGGCCCTGTTCCAGTGGCACTTTAGGCTGCGCCGAGTTCAACCATGCCACGCTGATTTGCATTTCCATAACCAGTTTAAAAACGCTTTTTTGCCGAGTCGCACCCAAGATGGACCATCTCCAAGGTCGGGCAAAGCGAGCCCGACCCACCTCCAAGCGGGCTGCGGGGACGTCAGCCCTGCTGGCTGTTAGGAGCGAGAAGATGTCTCTCAGATTGTAGGAATATAGACCGAACGCTAAATACGTAACAAGGCGTTCTTGTGTCTGAGATGCATGGCCATGCACGCCGAGTACGGCTAGACTTCTCAACAGTCTGTTTGTGGATTTTCGTTCATTCCTATAAATATATACTCCTGATTAAAAAGGGTTATGAAGGTTAAGATAGAAGCACACTGCAGTGATTTTAGTTTCATGATATTCACTTGCCAAACAAAATAGCTTGTTGAAGAGAGGACAGATTTCTTTCAGATTAGTGTTGTTCTAAAGACTGGACATTGGACACAAGACTGGACTATTAAATCACTGATATTGATATTCAATGTGTTTTTTCCTAATATCATGTGGCCCTCAGGAAATATGTGTGAAACAACATCCGATGTGTAAACAAGACTAATCTGAAATAAATTGGCTCTCAATAAACTATTGAGATAAGGAAGCAAATTAAGGGGAATGTAGAACGTCCAAATGAAGTCATCAGATATAATTGTCTGTGTTGCGTCTGTCTGAAACCAACCAAATATATTAAATGGCTCTCAAATCAATCAGTTTTCAACAGGCCATAATATAAAATGAAATACAGTAAGTGTGCATGTTGTGTTGTTATCAACTAAAGACAAGCGCGTCATCATTTAAAGACACACCATCGAGCGTGTAGCCCTGCTGTAACGGAGATCCAAATCCCAGCCTCGCTGGGCTGCTGCATCAAGTCAAACCGCCTGGAGCCAGGCCAGCACAGGTGTATGGAAAAGGGCCATTAATCTCCCCATACCTCCAATATGCCTTCAATGTAGAACTTGGGAGCATGGCTCCACCGTTTCTAAGCTGACATTTGCTTTGCCTTATTAAAATCTCTTTTTCTTCTTTTTTCTTCTTTGTCTCTGTCTCTGTCTCTTTGTGTGTGTGTGTGTGTGTGTGTGTGTGTGTGTGTGTGTGTGTGTGTGTGTGTGTGTGTGTGTGTGTGTCTTTGCTCATTTTCAACAACGCCTTCATCTATTTTATTATGTAGGGTAAGAATGACTGTACAAACAATGTTTGGCCTGATTTCCTAAATGCTAGCCTTTGTCAGATCAAATTGTTCTGTATCCACATAACATTACGGGATACGGATAGATAGACCAATAACAATACTGGTATCAGATATCGCACGACACCTCTGCCAAAACAAAAATAGGATACCCATAGCTGTATCAAACCATTTTTTATCCATCTTTGTAAAGCAAGTTTTCCAATTTCTTAAAATCTTTGCAATATACATTAATAGAAAACACCAAAATCCTTCATCTGTATGCCACACTATGTTGAAATACAAATGTAGTCTGAAAAGTACATCCAGGAAATTATCTTAAGAGGCCATTAGTATTCATTTTTCCTTCGTTCTTTCTTGATGGCATACCTCATTAAGAGTTGCTTGGTAACAGATGGCCTTACATCCAAGGCCATTACTGTCCCACCATGCCTAAACCTCTGCCATCAGTCCTCGTAACCCCCTCCCCCTAACACTCCAACTATGTCTCTCCCGTCTCACTTGACATCCGTGTCTTGGGTTCTGCACTGGAATGAGTCCCCCACTGCTTCCTACCTACCATGATTATCCTTTTTATATATATCTTTTTTTTTACCTATTTGTGGTCTGATTGTAATGGCCTGTCACAGGATGTGATGCAGGGGCAGCGGGTGTCAGGCCGAGGTGGGACCACGGCGACGGAGCTCAAGTAATCAGGAGCGCGGGTGCATCTGCTTTCCATCACTGCCCTGGTGAGGGCCAAGCTCAAGGAAAGGTCTCAGCTGCATGGGTGATGAAGGCTGCCACTTCCCCTGCTTGTCCTTCTGGTGCCTAAGCTTATTTTCTTCTCTCCGTAGAGCAGGGCCAAAAAAGGAAGGGCACAGCTCTATCACACCACCACTTTGACATCAGCCCTTTTAGCGATACTCACCCTTTCTTGGAAGTCACCTTCCACCCTAACTTGTTCAGACGCCGTCCCTTGAAGGCGTCTGAACGAGGCCTTCAAAATGATAGGCAAATGATAGGCGAATCAACAAAACTAAACTGTAACATGACCATTGTAGATCATAATTAGAGATAGTTGTCTTTTTTTTTATGGATAACATTGTCAGAGTGCAAAGCCACAAGGGAAATGTATTCTTTGAACAATGAGTAACCTCAATTTGCAATGGGTGTGTCTTTATGCAGACAAAGCACAAGCAGGATATCTTCCCAATTCTCAGCTATTATTTCAGCCAACCTCCAATACAAAGTTGGGGCTTGTTTTTTTTATTGCATCACCAAATCAAAACTATCAATTTGTCTGCATTCAGTTAACCTAAAAAATATGGTCAAACCATGATTGATTTGAAATTTGGTAATGGATATAACCGATCAGTATTCGTCAGTAACCCACTACTTTATATAAACAATTGTTTTTTTATACAAATGAAGGTGTCAAACACAGCAGTAATATGCACCATATTTAACTGCAGGGATCCTACGTAAGCCAACCATCCAAAGTGAAAGGAAATTATATTACATCACGGCAGCGCCTTAACAGCTCCTAGTGTCGAAATTTCACCATTTTGGCTGTGTCTCTTGACCTTCTTTGCTGCTTTAAACAAGCTCAAGGGTTTCGGAAAAATTTATTCAGCAAATGGAGTAAAAAGCCAGGGGAAGCCATGAGAGAATTCCAAGGAGAATGGGTACCAAAGGACAGAATAAAGGCCCCCATCTCCCAAAGCACTCAAAAAGATCATCAAAAGATACAAAACACAGGAGAATTTAGAAGGACTTAGTTAAACAAGTAACCAAACGATTTACCGAAATATTACCAACCTTTTGTTATGAACCCTCCAACGTCATTTTGCTACCACAGTGAATGATCTATTTTGTTCCTTGTTCACAAATCTGTCATCTTTTTAGGCTTCATACTATTTATAATGGTAATGGTAAAATTGCTTGAACACAAGATTTCTCAACTCTCATCTCTTACTTAGATTAGATAGTAAGGAAAAAAGACAGAATCTCTTCTATTTCAATCGTTCAAGCTAAAATTAAAAACCAATTTCAAAAACATCTGGACAACAGTCAAAAACGCTTGTGCTCAAAAGTTTCACAAAGCTTCAAAGTACCCATTTGCCAGATTTCTTACAGACTGCAGTTTTATTAACTAGTCAAAAGGCATAACTGGCACTGCTAGTAGTACTAGGGGGTATGTTTCATAAGCTAAGCTTTACGGAGGTGGGTGGAAAACAAACCTCCCCATGCCCTGACTATGTGCAAAAAAATATTAGTATTAGGAAAATAATGTGTGATCTTTACTTTAAAGGCTCTTTTTAAATATTTTTTTATAGAAATCAAAGCTTTGATATAAGAAAAATATTTATGCAAGTATTTTGCCCAACTTTTTCCAAGACCCATAAACTGTGTTCTCTTTAAACATCACACACAGCGGTGTGTAAATCTCAAATTGCCAGTGCCCCAAAAGGCATAATCAACTGTTGACCTTCATTTGATTTTAGTTTTTGCCAGATGTTTACTAAGCACCCACAGCACACGGTGTTCCCTCACAGTAGATAAAGTTAAACAGACCCAATTTGTTATGGTGGCCTCAGTGCAACACGGAAAACAGGGCTTTCTATTCCACTGTACCAGGAGTCTAAGGTGGTCCTCTGAACCTTGATAAAAACAGCTGTTCTTCCTCTTTATGGGTGGCTCACGCCTGTGCAAATACCCAAACAAACACACACACACACACACAGATCCCACCATATCTAAAGCTGCCAAAGCCACAGGGCAGGCGAGAAGATGATGGTAGGCAGCACATTTAAGCGCCGTTCACACAATCTGCTCTCTGTAATCGACTGCCCCCACAGCCTTCAAGCACATGAGCGGACTGAACACCCTTTGACGGACAGAAGTGTCTGCGTGTGCGCGTGCGTGTATCATTTGCATGAGTGCAGTATTACCCATGTGTATGGACACATACACATACTTTACACCAACCTACAATTGGCTAACGAGCCAGATCTGAGATGAAGATGATCAAGAACAGTACAGCTAGAAAGTTTAACTATTACAAGTCAATGTAGATGCTGAATATCATCAAGTCACGGCCCCGGTTAATCTCAGCAGTCCTATGTTATAGCAGGACCGTTTCATTACGGAGATAATTACAGAGGGAAACTTATTTGCGCGAGTGGATGGGAGGTTTCAGAAGGGGATTTTAAGGGGTTTTTCTAAAGTGGCCAGTCTATACATCGTTGATTTGGAAACCTTTACAGACTTACTTGACGTTTTTACAGATGCCCACCGGCAGCAACATGATTGGTCGAAACAAAGATCAATCTAGAGAAAACCCACCCAGACTACAATCGCAGTTTGGTATTATCAATCTCAATCAAATATGTTGAGATTTGTATTATGTAAAGATTTCCTAATAATTATTGCCAGTATACAACAAGTCTTGTTTTCAATAGCCCATGTTCAACAGACCACCATACAGCTTGCATGTGGCATTATCCTTCGCAGCTGCCACCATTGGCGTAAGAAACTAAGCAGCCAGACCTAAAATCACAATATGCCCAATAAAATGAACCACAAAAAAATTGAGGTGTGTTGAGATTCAAGATTTTTATGCAAACTCAAAAGAATAGGCCTATGCCTACGTGTATAGAGCTGAGGGTAAGATTGCGCTCCAGGCACAAACAGTTCCTTGGCTCCGTACTATCCCCATGAATGGATATAACTTAAGAGACGTGCATGCAATGCAGAAGTGTTGTTGTGTGACTCCGCTTGGGTCACTGTAAACAATGCATGAGGCAGCTGTGGCGACAGTACTGCGGCACAGATAAGTCCCCGTGTGAAAGTTTAAAACTAAACTTTCTTATTCCATAAGAGACATAACCACTGTGATCTGGTGTGGTCTACAAAGTTGCTGCACTAAACTATAGGCCTGCGATGGTTTTAAAAAAGGTCCAAATTGACGGCGGATGCATTATCTTGCAAAAAGGCCTGCCAAGAGCAACATCACCATGTTAGTTATTCAAAACAACCCCACAGAAGATTATTTTTGATGATTCTCAGTCCAAAGTTAGTAAACAGCAAGGGCTCTCGAATAACACTGAATGACTAATGTCCACCAAGGGACCATAACAATAACTGACTTATAGACAAGGGGTAACACACAGGAGACGCCTTGGAGCTCTGCAAGATGCAGCTCCCATTGGTTAATGAGGGACCTCCTTGTTTTCCATTTGGCTCAAGTCAGACTCAAACTACAGCTTGAAGAGGGAATTCAGACCGAGAAGCGGAAAACCAAATGACTATGGGGGTATTTCAGGACATTTGCTTGTAGGAACAGCCATGGTTACAGTTTAGAGATACAAGGAAAAAAATATGTACAAAAAAAGAATACGCTGAAATGGTACAAATCGAACATAAATATGTTTACCTATATAATTCAAAAAAGAATAAAAAAAGACAGTCTTAGTCACGGTATTCTGTAATGACGTTATGTTGTGTTCTAGACCGCTGGCATCGAGTCTCAAGACCAACAACTGACGTTTGCAAGTTTAATGCGACCAATAAAGGGATTCAATGCACTATTACTATTGTGGAGATGATGCAGGTCCTGTGGGCAAACTTCATTCTGCCTTGCAGCAACTTCCCTTTCAAAACTGATCCCATTGACAAGGATTTAAAAGGGTACAATTTTTAAGAATGTGAATTGTTATGATTTAATGTTCTACCAAATGTAAAATGTGTCAATCATTCCCATTGTTGATTCCTGTAATAAGAGGGGTAGAACACATTACAGAGCCGAGCATCCAGCCAAGATAGAAAGGTTTTTTACATAAAATTACCAAACAATTTGTAGAGATTTGTTTTTTTCAGAAAGAAAGGGCAAATCTTTATTTTGTGAATGCCAAACCACATTGGTGCAAGCCAACATAAGCACCAGAGTTCAGCCTGACCTTCAACAACCAACAGGCATGCAACAGCAGATGTGATGCCATTTATTTACGAGGGTATTGATCTGCCTTGCCTCCCGCCAATTACAAGATATAAACTGCTGCTACAGTTATTGTAAATTATACCAGCCACAATGCTGAAACCCAACATACTGAAAGGCTTAGCACAATTACAAATGCACATTGAAAACGCAAAAAAAAGTAAGTAATTATCAGCATTGTATCAGCATCTGTTGCCCTTCTCCGTTACCTCCTGCTCTACGAACGAGACAGTGGGGAGCCACACACTGCCTTCACGTCCAAGACCAGAGGACACAAGCAGCATCTCCTAATTGGGCTTCTTTCATTAGCGAAGCAGATAAATCCAAACACTTGGCCAACTGCGCAAATTAGGCATTTCCCAGAGGAGCGATGTTATTAGGATGTTACGACCAATTTCAGCCCATACATACATACCTAAGTTATCAGTTAAGAAAGGCCTGTTTTATACACGCCAGAGTCAATAGGTGAGTCTGCATGATGTCCAGAAATATCACGACTGAAAAAACAGCAACCTAAAGCCTTAGTCTTACAGTCAGCCTTTTCACACAAGGTGATTTATCTGGCTTCATTCTTACCATTTTTTCTCTTTGAAAGACCCTTATATATTTTTCACACACAGAGATGCAGGGCTGGTGAGACCTTCCAAAAAGTCTCATCAACAGCTGCACAACTCTGGAATTTGACATTTTTATCAGTGGAGTCTTAAGAAAATAGGAAAAAGGATCCTGAGTGCAGAAAAGAAAAACAGTGGTTGTCGTTTCTTTAGCCGTGTTGCAGACAAGGTGGTCCGGAGGGATAAGGCCCAGGAGAAAGGTCTGTGGGAGCAGAAAGGTCTCCGAAATGTTTACACATTTCGGGGAGTTATTTGCATTGTCCACAGGGAGATAATCAGCACACAATCAGCCTCCTGGCTGGATTACAGAGATAAGACCGGGGCCAAATGGATTTTACACTCCTCTGGTAGAGTTGTTTATAAAGCCAAACTTATTTCCCCCTCTTAAAGAAAATGAGTCAATTTAACCCAAAATAAACTGTTGCAAAGTTTTTAAAAGAACAGTGGTGCAAAATGAACAGCAGAAGCACATCAGGGGCTGATTCCTACATGTGGCTATAGCTTTGATCATAGTCTCAATGTAAAACAAACAAAATAAACATCACATATAGCCATCTATCCAGCCAACCCCCAGAGATAGAGACACAATTAGGAACACAACACACACTCAGATTGAAGCTCTTTTTGTCTGCAACTCAGCGATCTTTGATGAAAAGAAACCCCTGACTGTGGCTCGCACTCTGCATAATGACACTGGGCCTCACAAGAAATGTGTTTTGAATAAACAGATATTTTCAGAAAAGGGGGGACCCCACAATTAGAAATTTGAGACTGCGTGTGGGTCCCAGTCCAATACTCTGGAATCAATCAGGGCTCCCAAAGGAACTCGTGGGTCTCCTTAATCTCCTGGTTTTATTACTTTCCAGACAGTCATCCCCTTTCACCCTACCCCCATCTCACTCTTTTGTACTGATATCCAGCAATGCCAAGGAGGGGCTCTCGCTCTCTCTCTCTCTCTCTCTCTCTCGCTTCCCCTACCCTTCCACCACTGCAGAGGGCTTTTCATGCAGGAGAGGGTCTTTCATCAGTCTCCACACGCAAGCGAGCACAAGCTAACAGAGGCCCATCACTCCAAGGCCTGAGTTCCACTTTATAGTCCCATTACTTCACAACTATTATCCCGCTAGAGACACATTGACTGCATTTTTTGACACCTACAGGGCTAACGTTTTGCATATCATTATAAAGGCTATGAAATGTTGAATTACAAACGGTTCAATTATCATTCTCCATTTTTAAGCTTAGAGTTCCTTACAAAGCACATATTTTGTCATGAATTTACTAGCCAAATACTGATGCGTGTACTACCAATGGGTGCTCGGTTTGCCGTAGAACAGAAATATCTAAAGATGATTGGAGGTCAAAAACATTACTTGGCACACGCAAAAAAAAAAAAAATAGCGACATAAACCACCACCAATATAATTCATATCGAAATGTAACTACTGTGGGATCAAAACATTAGCAAATTAATTGGGTGCCGTTTATCCATCAGCTAAACACGTATTGACGCCCAGGTAATGAGATGTCCACTGGACTGATGATGCTTGCTTAATACTTGACAGTAAGCACTAATGACTCTTCAGATAGTCTTCCCCACACATCCCCAAGTTCCTACCGTATTTTCCAATTACATGGCTACAATGGTTTCCAACTTGTCCGAAACATTTGGCATTAAACGTTCTACACTTTTTTGCAAAACCATGGGTTTCTACCCATGAGAGTAAAACTGCATTTTGGATAGAGGAGTAGAGCACTATATGCAGACAAAAGGTGTCGATAGGCAAAATGTGTTGCTCTATTGGCAAAATATATTTGAATAGCAGGTCTAATACAATCACAGTCTATGCAGAAGACAAATTTAAAACGGACTTGTGTAAGATGAAAAATAAATAACCCGAAATGATGTGATTGGGTATAAAGTGGCCTTATTCAATTCATGCCATTAGTCCATTATATTGTTTAATGAACTAGCTGTAGACTGGGGTACATGTTGCATTCTTAAAGGAATGTTGCACAAGGTACGGAATAAAGCGCTTACCTTTGTCGACATGCTTCGCCGCGGCGGACGCGGTGTAGAGAAAGGTGAGGAAGAGGAGAGAGAGGAGCGACCGTGCTCCCCGCTCGGCCATCACTTTTCAAAAATAAATCTTTGCAGGCTTCAGGAACCCCGGAGCTATCCCGTTGTAAATCCTCGGCCGCCGCCTGCTATACACTCCCAAGACGAAAAGTTCAAAGTCGCACCTAGGAAATGTAAAGAAACATCCGGAACCAGCTACTTTTAAAAGTGGCCGGGTGAAACATGTAGCTGGCTCACAGCTCGAAGTACGGAGAGAGAGAGACTGCAGGTTAGAATGTTTTCTCAACTTGGTCGAGGCTGGGGTCGAAGAAAAAAATGAAATCAATCCATTGCCACGGAGGCACGAGACGGGAAAAACAGGTACGAATACGGAATACTGCACGGATTCTATATCCCGGTGTCCCTCGAGTGTGTTAACAGCGAGAATACGAACAGTTAAAAATATATCACAATACGGCTAACCGGAGAAAAAGCCCACCGCAGCTACCGCTCGGGAACAGGACGCAATAGCAGCGCGTGGAAGGGCTGGATTTCTTAACGGCTCCCCGGAAAACAGGGCGTGGAGTCACACGGGAAGTTTGGATCGTGGCCGACTATGTAGGCGAAACCTAAAGTATGGCACGGAGCATCTATACATGGGCATTCACATCAGACTGTTCGGAATAAGCAGTATCGTTTGTAATTCCTTTAATGAGATGTATTACAGCACATGATTGTAATCTATGGATTAGCCCGTTCTGAAATTCAAGAGCACAACAGGTAATTTTCAGACTGTTGTGTTAAGACAATTAAGAGACAATAAAATAAGAAAATACGTTGTTACTGTATAATTTGTGTAAATGCAAACTTCAACTTCAACGGCAAATTCATTAACACCTGTGACTTGATTTTGAGCGATGACATTACCAAATGGCTCAAAATCAGAAGACAGGTTTCACTTCTCCCATTTCCAGATCTAGGTTCATACAATGGTATGGGGCAGTAATGTTATGTATGACAGTTCATTGGATAGAACGTGCATATCGAGAAATTAAAACGTCAGTGAAAGAAATATGCCAACGTGGTTTCCATTACTGTCTAAAGGTCATTTTAATGCATTATTCTTTTTGGCAATATATGTTTGATTTATGTCATTAAGTCATACTATTAAGATTAACAGGTATATATTGATTAATCTTCGTTAACTAACGAGCCAGGTAATACAAATAGGCAAACTGTTGGTATTCCAATAGATGGCTTTTGAAAGTAAATGAGACTATTCACTTAGGAGGAGCTCCACCCGCTGGTTCGAGTGCTTCATAACATACTACTCTATTCTGCCACATGGACAAACATGACAAAGCACCGCGCTATAAGGCTGAACTGCGGTTGACCTGAATCCCCTCTTAACATAACGGGGATTTTACATTTTGTAACGTTTCATGTTGAATATGCTGTATTTAGTGTGGCTTAGGATCTATTTCAGTCCAGATCTGACCAATAGTGTTTTGTTTGTTGATTAAATAACAATAATTTAACAATATCGTTGTTACAATTATTGTAAACAAAATTATCTAAAAGTAATGGAAAACATAATAAAATGTAGGCTGAGGAATGATGGATTTAGCTGGTCGGAATATGTTAGTGTTAGCTGAATGTACATTTAAACAAAAAGACTTGGATATGCCGTTATATTTTTTTAATACTAGTATTGGGGGAAAGCATCAAAACAGTTTATTATAAACTGAAAACCTTTTGTATTCGTCATTCAAAATCGTTCTTAACCTTCAAATATCTTGAAGTTTGGAGTTGTTCTAAATGATAACAGCTTACATGGAGAGGGAAGAACAGTGTGTCACTCCATTATCTTTCCAATCAAGAAACATCTCCGGGGCTAGTACTAATCTCACTGATAGTTGTCTGCAATATTATATTTTATAGACCTAAGTGTTCTTGTCAAATAGTTTGTCTAAGATGGTGAAAAACTGCACCACCCTACCCCCAACTACTAAAACAATGACATAGGCCTACAAAAAGAAGCCTAGTTTCAGCGAGAGAAGCCTGTCTCTCTCTCTGAAAGAGCTTACTGTTTGAAATGTATTCTATTTTATTTCAAAGCTTCACCAACCCATCAGAGCCATAGAAACATATTTCCTCCAGTCTAGTGAAGAATTATGTAATAGCAAAGCTGAAAATCTGAGATGTGAGAGAGATAGGCCTACTAACATCCTGAATCAAGCAATAGAAACCTTGTTTGGCCTCATGCCGTTGAGGAAATCACCATTAGATTACTGCAGGGAAAAGGGCCCTGGATTAACAGGCACTTGTCGCTGCTGTTGGTATAGCATATCAAATCTTTCTAAATCTTCTGAACCCTCTTAAAGCAGCAATCTCACATACAGTTTTGCGTATATATGCTCTCATTCAATTGGAACGATATGCATTTAGGGTTTCTTCAGAGGAATGGGGAAATTAAGAAATAAACCGTTTTCTTCATGGCTGTAACTTGCTTTTCTCAGCTGGAGGGTTAACGGTCACACTGACTTCTATGTCTGGGATGGATTTGCTGCGTAGTAAATATAGCAACATTAAAAGAAATAAGGCCAAATGTCTAGGGATTACAAGAACACAGAGTGTTTTTAACATGATTTGTGTGTGTTTGTGTGTGTGTGTGTGTGTGTGTGTGTGTGTGTGTGTGTGTGTGTGTGTGTGTGTGTGTGTGTGAGGGAGTGTGTTTGTGTGTGTGTGTTAAAG
>OOFG01060282.1:0-12101 GCA_900323295.1 Molva molva
GCTACAAACTATGCAATGCTAACGCGAAAAGGCTTAAGGTTTGGCTTTCGAAACACAGCGTGGCTTAATGTGTCGAGTGTGATGATGACACTGATGTATTTTCTGTGTCTTCTTTACAGTGAACGAGGTCCCAGTCTACACACAGGTTCCAGCTTACATAACGGAAAGCGTACAAACCCGCAATGAGAGAACATTAGACAGAAGAAGCAGAGGTGAGCGCTTAGCATTATTAATATTTGTTCAATATGTTGTTAATAAATAAAGGACACTTTTATTTTGTATTTATTTTCATTGAAAAAACAACCGTCAAAGGTGTGACCAAAAATGTAATGTGTATATATTTGCCCCTTTACACATGTACTGAATATATTATTCCTCCATCTCCAGGCAAAGAAATAACCACAGTGGACAGTGGTCCCCCACCAGAGCCCAAAACCAGGGCAGACTTTCTCAAATGTGAGTATCTGACCCATTTATCAAGACCATCACCACCCTGTCAAATCACTACCTTCACACACAGAGAGGGAGAGTATTAAACAACATGTGTGGTTTCTTCTCCCGTCAGACTTCTGCCAGCTGAGGCTGGACCCCAACACGGCCTACCGGGAGCTGCACCTCTCCGACGGCAACAAGAAGGTGATCCGCACACGGGACCTGCAGCCATACAGCGACACCTCGGAGCGCTTCGACAGCTTCGCCCAGGTGCTGTGCCGAGAGGCCCTGTCCGGGGGGCGCTACTACTGGGAGATCGAGTGGAGTGGGGAGTTCTCCATCGGCGTGGCCTACAAGGGCATCAGCCGCAAGGGCAAGGGCTCGCTCTGCCTGCTGGGCTACAACGACAAGTCCTGGAGCCTGCTCTGCTCCGACACAGGGTACTCCGCCTGGCACAACCGGGTGGACAAGAACGTGTCCGGCCCGCACTCGCCCCGGATAGGGGTGTACCTGGACCACGGCGCGGGGGTCCTGGCCTTCTACAGCATCAGCGGCAGCATGAGCCTGCTGCATAGGTTCGAGACCCGCTTCGGCGAGCCTCTCTACCCTGGCTTCGGGGTCGGCACCTCGGTCAAGATCTGTAATCTGAAGTGACCTCACGTCCCTTACTGAACAATCTCGATACTGTTATGTTTTAGTTAGGATGTAATGTACCCAGCAAATGCCTTTTTTGGATTATGCTTTTGCGGCCATTTTAAACTGTACTTCAGTTTAGAGTTGTGATGGAATTGCAATTTTTCAAATGCTGAAATATAGGCCTATAAGAGCATGCTTTTGTATATATTCCCTTCACCTTAGCAAATTATTTTTGCATCTTGATGCAATTTGTATTACTGAAACACATAAATATATTCACAACAGTACTGGGCAAGTTTATGAAGTGTTAGTCTGTTTTATTTTTTGCCTACCTTTTATTTAAAGTCTTGTTATGGTATAGATACAATGATAACCACTCATTTATATGACAAGTTATTCATTTATAATTGTCAATTTGTCAATAAAGTGCTATATCATTTTATTTTCATTTTTTACTTAATTTGAAGGACAAAGAAAGGAACAAATGTGGCTGTGCAATGGTGACAGCGATTTCTGAGATTAGGCCTTTTCTGTGAAATGAAACCAAATAGTGTAAAAAGGAACAGCATGACGCCCGTGGAATTTGAGAAACAAATGATGTTCACTTCAAGCAAAAAAATGAAAAGTATTTAAATGCAAAACGTTGGAAGTGTAGTAACTGAAGTCCTTCATATGGGTTTTCCTTATGTTAAGTTTCTTGGAACATAGTGGCCTCTGGTGTTGGACTGATGTTTTACCAGTTTTTTTGTATACAAATACATAATTTAATTCTTTTTTTAAATTTGCTTGCTGACACGGAGGACTAGAATGTAAATAATTCACTATATGAGGTAGGCAGTGGAACAGGGCCATTAACATTGAGGTGAAATCACTTTGCACATGAATGCATTCTGTTGGTTGTTAGATTTGTTTCTATTCTAAATACGTTGGCTCACCCGACGAAGCAAGTTTTATTTGTATCGACATACAGCGCAGAGCTGTTCACAAGCTCGGCACAGGAAGGTAGGCGTCACCGGGTGGTGTGCTAGCCTCGCCCACCTATTCAGGCAATGTAGTGCATTTTCTAAAGTAGGCCTAGTCACCTATCCAATCGTTCGCCCCTATGCCTACAAAAGCTATATTTCAAGAAACTGCTCAAAGAATATTTTCATATTTTTCACCAAGACTAACAAAGGCTAAGGATTTGGTTTTAAATAAATGAACACCATTTTGATTGGCCTAATTACTTTATATAAAAACATGTTTTTTTTTTAATTGAGTGACGATGTATCCAACTCCCCATATTCTAATCACCTAAACACATTACTATGCAAAACGCCGGCACAGATGTCTAATCTTATAACAGAAAGTCACCTTTGAACTAGAGTATACACACCCTTTCAAATGTTCATCCATTGTTTTGTATAGCAGCATTCCAGGTATTAGTTTAGATATTGTAGATTCTGCAGATTACGACATACTCTGGAATGGTCTTCTGACGAAAGAACAACAAGTTAACCATGTTCACAAGGAATGCCAAATGGTCAGGTGCTGAAACTATGCTTATTACTAGTGCTGTTTAATACAATCAGATAGGCTAGGAGTGCACACCCTACATGACCATCTAGTGTGCAGGAATGTGACGCAATACGGGCAGACTTTGTTAGTTCTGATTGTAGATAAGAGCATTTACTACAATTTACTACATTTGAAGTAAAAGCAACTGAGTGAATGAAGACATCATTAAAAAGCAGATAGCGGTTCGGCATCTTTCTCAAAAAAGCAGGTTGCAGAGATGGGAGATCAACCTGGTACCATTCGGTTGGGAGTTGAACACCCTAGCGAACAAACTACCCTTCCTCCTGAGGAGAATGGGATGAAATGCAGATATTCCCTCCTTTGAAAGTTTGGCAAGGACCACAACAACACAACATACCATTTAAACAATAAACATTTATTGGATCCCTGGACTGGTGAAGGAATTAAGCATACAATGCTCAGGAGAAAAAGATGGTTTCAGAAGCGTCCAAAACTTTTAAACAGCGTAGCCGACCAGACCGCCCTTGCCGATGCACTCTCCGATGTAGAACCACATCAGCACCTCGGTGGCCACCAGTCCGTTCCTCACAGCATCCTGGGAGGACATAACACAATGAGACGTTTAGGGATGCAGCCTTCAGTGTGGAGAAGAGGTTTCTTCCCACAGGTAGATTCTTGCATTCTAGTCTATTTCTTTTTACTGATCTTTATATGTAAATCAGACTAGTAAATAAAAGCTCATGCCACAGATGAATTAACACAGCATCGGCACGTTTCCGAATGCTTTCCAATAAAGAATTAATACTACATATTCCATTATTATAAACTTATTTTATCAGAATTCCAACCCAGTATTCTACTTGTATCAGATTTAAATAAAACCCCAAAAGCTATGTAAGCAAACTACCCTTCATCTGTTCTTCTAACTGAACCATCCAATATTCTGTGACAATGACAGCTTTTACAACACCCTCCATCATTACATTCATGGAAAGTGTTGAACCTGTATTGGTTTTACCAGGTTAGTCTACATTACTTTCCCACAATGTCCAGACTGCTGAAAACAACTTCACAAATAACCTTCAGTTATCCTTGTGGTTCACGTGTATAAACACATGGTATCTGAAACATTCTAAAGCACAAGCAATGGTAATCCAGGTAATATGTCTCAATTATTTTGACAGTGCTTCTCATTCGAATCACAATATCATATAGTCTGAAATAGCATAGCTGTTTGTTGGACTTCATGCCTCCCCATGTGTGCCTCTGCGCCCCGTATGAATGCACTGTGCGACAGGGTCACATTGGGGGCGAAACTAAAATGGTATATTAAACTGCTTTCCAATGTCGCAACAGATGTTTGAAATACTAAGTACTCAAGCATGATTCCTTCTGAAAAACGTACTTCACAACGTATTGACAAAGCATCAGTGCAATTTTTAGGACGCATGTTTGAGTACTACTTGAGTACGTAATTTAAAAGCAGTCTATACGAGAATGCAGGGGCACATATGGGGCTGGACTTCATGTAGACCAAACTAACAGACCTTTTCAAATTTCAGTTCCATTAAAAAGATCCAGTATCAGCGGCTTGGTCTGCTACTTTGACATAGCATCACATCAATCCATGTAGCAAACGAAAAGACTAATTATATACACACACACAAGTTGAATGAATGTGGTGTTAAATGTGAATCCCATTGATACCCAAGTTCAGGCCGAAAAACCCGAGCCATTACATTACTTAATCACCAAGGTCTTATCCCACCTTAACGGTGGTTTGTCCAAGACGTCCAGACTGGAAGGACTTCAGAATGTTTGCTGCTCCTTCGATGGCCTTGGGGATCTCGGCCGGTGAAGGTGGGACGAGCTCGACCCGAGCGTAGTGCCAGAAGGTGGCTAGCCTGGGTTTGGAGAAGGTCACGGCGGCTATGACACAGAGAAAAGGAGCTGTCAATGAGCTTCGGAGCCACAAGGAACTGCAGGGAGTCTGCATGTTTTAGGTTGCTAGCCAATGCTAGCCAATACACTACACAAGGTTTCGACTCATGCATCATCAATATATAACGCAGTATAATTTTCTTCTGTAAGACTTCGTATTGCCTCCCATGGTTACTTACACGTATGCAAAGTACAGTTTACCCAAGCGAAATGTCACATTTTGAATAGGTCACGATGCTGTTGCTTACATTAGCATAGCGAAACGATCTCAATGTTAGTGGTTCGACATTTTAGATGGATCAGCCAAGCCGTTATCTCTGAATAGATATTCAAAACTTACCGCCGACCAATGATGGTACTTTCGCCACGATTTTCTGCACTGCCTGTGCCATGTTGCGTTATTGTTGTATATTCACAGCTCCCCCGTTAGCTGCTAGCCGCGACTGAATGTCACCTCCAGTAGGACCGTCTTGTAGTAGCTGGCCACACAGCTGCCTGATTTAAAATAGGACGCGCGCCTCTACCGGCAATCTGTATGCATACCATGTATGCTTGAAGAGGTCAAAGAGGTTAGACCCATCACAAAAAATACATCGCTCTCTCTCTCTCTCGTTCTGTCGGTTTTATATTGTTATCCATGTCCTATATTCTTTTCTAAGTGTTTTTGCATGTTAGTGTTTTTTCTAATTAGTGGAGTAGACTTAACTTTTGAGTTGGTTAACTTACATCAAGACAGAAGTAAGTGAGGGAATATCAATGAAATATGCTAAATTCAAAATATTAAAATATATTTATTTAGTTTTACCTGAAACTAACCCAAATATTAATTTCACCCAAATATAGTGATCTTAAAGAACACTTTAGACATTTTTAAATTATTTTTGATACTTTTATATTCAGTAAATACATCGGCCTGGACCTTTATAGTTTTAAATTCAGTAAATAGTCTTTAAATATGAATCAAAAGTGGTATATGTGTATGTTTGATTGTTGATCTAGTATATATGTTTAGATTCTGCTATAAACATTGCCACAACACTGCTCGTTAAAATATAACTTTATTTGTACATTTGAGATAACTCATAGTTTGTCTGAGATATTTGTCTGATCATTGATTCATTATAATATCTATGGCACAGGAATGGTTCCTCAAGTAGTTTTAGGGGTAGGCCTACATGTTGATTGATGCCTGTAGAATTTCTCTCAAAGAAATGAATCTTCAGCTTCCTCCTGTGAAGTAAAAATTACAACAATAATAAGTCATCACCATATAGATGTTCAACAATGTGCTGAATATCATTTGTTACCTTACCTCAGAGTCAAAAGAGTCCATCGTAGAGCATGTCTGATTCCTGTCGTTGCTGTGGTGACTTTGATTCGTAACCACCAGGGAGAGATGATTCCCCGCTGCCTTGAGCAGCATGACCACGTCTTCCAGGTATTTTCTCTCAACATTGTGTCCGTTGACCTCAATAAGCACGTCACCTTCTGCCAGTCCTGCTCTGTGGCCAGGGCCCCCCGGGGTCACCTACACGCACACACACACACACACACACACACACACACACACACAAACATCAACAAATCATTAAACACTGAACGGTGTACCCACTATTACCTAGTCCTTTAGCAGATGCCTTTATCCGAAGTGACATCTGTTTTAGATACATGTCATTAAAGAGCAGTTAGATTAGGTGAGGCATCTTACTCAAGGATGCCTAACCTAGACACTGAGGTAGACTTTCAGCTTGGCGTCCAACACCCTAAGACTATAGGCCTAGACTTTAGATTTTCTTGCCCCTTTATGAAAACAAAATACAAAATATTAAATGTTAGAGACAATATGTGTTATTTTTTTGTACCTGACTGACAAAGGTCCCAGAAGTGTGTTGGACAGAGTCAAAGTCAAGGCCGAATCCCAGAGGTCCTTTCTCAATAACACAGTGTCTTTGAGTAGACTGGCTAGCTACAACCTCCTCCAAGGTAGCATGCAGGCTAGCTACAACCTGCTCTGGTGTCTCCTCTGCTACCGCAGGCAAAAGAAGGTCCCTTTCCCGCTGTTCCTCACCAGCTTCATCTCCACAGAAAAGAACCGGAGATAAACCAAGCTGAGGCGTGAAATAAAACAAAACAAAACAGATTGTAGGTGTTAAGAAGGTAAGGGTTTGTGTTAAAACAACAACAACTGCAGACTGACTGTATACGGCTATGTGGTCACATACAGGATTTCCATAACATTTCAATGCCAGGGACCCTAGGGAAATGTACAAAAACCATGCAAGGGCCCCCCATCAACAAAACACCAAAATTAAAGACAGGCATGTGTTTGTTAGATTGCATGATTGGTTACTTAAGCTTTTGTTTTGTATGCATTATGAAAGGAAATTATTTTCCATTTGAATATTGTTTATTCAATCTGCGGCTGCCTCTCCTAGAAGATCAGAGGGGTGGAGTCCCTACCTTGCTGTAGAAGTCAAGCCCCTGGGTGGAGATGGTGGTGAGTGTGACCTGTGGACTGCTCTGTTTGACTTGCTCCACCACATCCTTGTGTGCTAGGGAATCCACAGACTCCCCGTTCACCTCCAGAAGCAGCTCCCCCTCCTGCATACCTGCCCTCTGTGCTGGGCTGCCGGCATCCACCTCATGCACAACATGGACTGTAACGTACATAGAAGACGAGAGCTGAGAATGCATCACTCACGTCACAATGAGTGGCTGGTAGTAGTGGATCAATAATGAGCAACAATAACAACAAGAAGACGTGAAGGCCTGAAATAGAAGGTGAAGCAGACTACGGGATAAACAATATCGTAAGAAAAATGTTATAATAAGTAATAAGTAATTCAATTAAATACTTAAAAACACAACAACTGAAGAGTGCTAATTTCTAATTATCAAGAACAATTCAATAATGTAACAGTGTGTGTGTGTGTGTTTGTCAGCGTGCGTTTGTGTGTGTGTGTCCGTGTTTGTGTGTGTGTGCATATGTGCGCATGCATACATGTTTGTGCCCGTGTGTATGTGTGCGTGCGTACTTGTGTGTGCTTCTGTACGTGTGTGCATGCGTACGCGTGTGTGTGTTTTTTGTGTTCGTATGTGCGTATGCTTGAATTATTTTGCCTGTCTAATTGGTCCCACCTGTTCGTCCTGAAGAGGTTTTCTCCTCCTTCAGGAGGAAGCCGTAGCCATGGGGCCCCGGGGCCAGGGCTAGGCTCCTGGCTCGGTGGGGCAGGTTACAGGGAACCGCCATGGCAGGGAGGAAGGGCTTCTTCTGCTGGATGTACTTCTTCTCAGTCTTGCTGTCCACCACCATGATGGTGATGTAATCGCCACATTTCTTCACCTGCGGGTCCCAACACCTTGCACATTATCACTTTTTTAATTCTGTGTTAATAAAAAAGTAAAAAACGGAGTATCTATTTTTTTCGCAGGTGATCGTCTCACCATCCTGGTGAGGGCAGAGTGGGTGAGATCGGACACCGCCGCTCCATTCATCCAAACCAGGCGGTCTCCCCGGCACACTCCCGCCCTCTCAGCGGCCCCCCCACTCACCAGGCTCACCGAGAACCGGCCCTTCTCTCCTACCGGGTGGGTGGGCATAGATCACTACGTTATATCTCATTAGGTCATTAAGGAGCAGGTAGAGGGGGTAAGAGGTAACTGAGGTGTATGACTGGAGAGAGACAGTGGTTTGAACCCTGAACCTGTTGGCTAGGAGTACACCCTACTCCAAGCCAACAGGTTGTATATGATAGGGTCAGTGAACACCCTAACCCTATCATGTACAAACCATGACTTGAATCCAAGGTACATGGGCATATTAGGTGCTTGAATATATGATAGTTCTGATAGTTCTGAACCACTGCACCTTCCACGGGGGTGAAGCTGACTCCCAGGCCAGAGTGAGAGTGGTTCCTGGTCACATGGCAGAGCCTGGGTGATGTGCAGCCCTCCGTTTCATGTGACTTCACCAATGCCAGGAGGTCGTCCCCCTGGGCCTCGGCCCGCTCGTACCCCTCCTGGTCCAGCACTAACACGCACAGCTGGTTCCCACTGATCCTAATCCTCCGGGCCATCTTTTAGATAAGAGCAAATAAGAGAAGATCACAACTAAGATCTAATGTGGATGTCACAGGACAGTTGGCCTAATACTAATTAAAACAACATCATTTTTTATTATTATAACATGTAAAAGATATATACATTTAAGAAATATTAATCAAAAAATGATATAAATGTACCAAATATTCAGAAAAATCATAAATCGAGATAGAATTAAATTTCAAAATTAAATTTCAACGTTTGATTTCAAAATTCGATTTCACAATCCCTTTTCCATATTGGTATTATATTGCAAAGCGCAGAAAGAAAAACCAGCATGGACATTCATCATGCACACATCACAATAATCCAAATCTTTCCATGGACTTCCATCCCTCAATGTCAAAGAGGGGTCACGTAGCGTCAGGGACAAGCGAGGCCTTCTCACGCACCTCGGGGTGAGGGACGTCGTCCACGAAGTACCCGTTGACCTCCAGGATCCGGTCCCCATCCCGAAGGCCGCTGCGCTCCGCGACCCCCCGCGACTTCAACTTCCGAACCAGGTGACCCCGGGTGCCCCTCTCCAAGGTCAGGTTGAACCCGTACGCCTCGCCCTCGTCACGCCTGAGAACGCAGAGCCGCGGCGTGGGCTTGGAAACATATTCTGGAAGAGGAAGGGGAGGGGAGTTAAATTCAATTAAATTCAGATTCTTTATTTGTCCCTCTTGGGTCAATTTAAACCTGCACTATGTACGTTCACCCATTAGTTTATCATGAGTTGGCTTGGGGTGTATCTACATGTAAGGTATACAAGTATTCTTACAAGCTTGTCTAGTGAACTTTTGATGGACAGACCTATTGTCCTATCAGGAGTATAGGTTGCATGGTTGCACTGACCTATCAGAGTTCTCGTTTTTTGGGCATGGGGGAAGCAGAGGAACTAGGCTCAGAGAACAATAATGACGCCCAAGAGGTAGTGGATGAGAGGGAACCCACAGTAGAAGAAGAGTTAAAGGGCACTGATGTATCAGACACAGACAGTGAAAACGCATCGTACCTAAGCGCCCTCAAAGAGAGAATAGGGGTATGCTTCCTGTGAGGTACAGAGATGATTATGTTTTGCGATAGAACATCTTAAAGATGTATCCAGATAAAACAAAGTGAGACTTCAATATTCATGTGTTAAACTGTTGTTTTCTTGTGTTTCAGAGATGAGTTCTCGGGAGATGTTGCTGGTTTGGCAGGGATTAGCAGGGGGGGATGTAAGGTATACAAGTTCTCTTACAAGCTTTTATTCTGAAGTCTTGATGGACAGACATATATAGAGACCACGTCGGGAAATGGCGATACATTGGCTGCTGTCTTCTGAGATTGCTGTCTTCTGAGATTTTCCCACGATGGGAGCAACCTGCACTATGTAACTTGCAGTTACATAGTGCAGGCATGCACCTTTGTTGTACTTTTGGTGTACTAGTGACATCATTTATGGACAGGTGGGGGATGATGATGTGTAGGCCTACCTGAATCGTCTGTGGTGGCCATCATTGGGTTGTCGATTCCTTCTCGGGGATTAAATGTGAATTGGCTGTATTGAAAGTTTGATTTTTTAATAACAAAGTCATTTTAGTTAAAGGTCGCCACACCAAGCAGTCTTACATTTTAACACATGTTTAGTATTTCTTTGGAAAGACATTTTGAGACAAGACAAATTCAACCACATCATACATATTTGCAGAATATTCTCTAGGACCTATTGGATGTAATCTGATATTATATATTATATGAAGTAGGTAGAGGCAGTAACTTTACTATCATATTCCTAGGAAAGGTGTATCAAACAATCCATTCTCTGTCACTTGGTCTTATCTCAGGCCAAAAGTCTGTTGGGTTTTTATTAGCATGTTCCAAAAGTCAGCATACTAAACAGTACAATTCAAGATGGTGATAACACATTAGACAATACTGTTTGTTTTCCAAAGAAATGTGAGAATAGCTTTTAGGGCAAATACTTATTTTAATATATTTTTACATTATAATTACAAGACATACTTTCGAGTACTGAGGTGACAATTCATAACAATGTTATATTTATGTCTCAAGTTTTAGAGAGACACATAAAAATAATAATTTACTCCATTAACTCCATTAAGTTCCACCAAACCTTTTAAAAAACAAACAGCACATACATTAAACAGTTGAAATAAATCGGACAAAAGCCATTTTGCCTACCGATCCATAGTACACTTGCTAAATGAAACCCATTACCTACCTCATATGTTCCCAGCCTGTGCAGTAACACTCACCAACCGACTTTCATTACATCACCCTGTCAATCACGCCTGTTAGGTATTCAATTTACCAGTCAAATGTACCGCTTTAAGAAAATATGTGGGGGTCCGTCCACAAGATACTTTTAAAGTATGTGAGGCTGGTGAAGGAGCCGAGGATAACAGAGCTGCTGACTATGGTAATTATTGCTAGCCTCATAAAGCAGAATTGAACCTGAACAACATGTGACCATGTCTTGCTGCTGGGCTTCCTGCAGTGGAGATAGTATGAATTAACATAATGCTTCAATACTTTTCTTAGTCAGTCAGCTCCATGCAAAACATTGCTGGTTATTAAAGTGGCAAAAAATGATTTTACAGCATCAGGTAGATAAAACAAAACAAAATCTGTCACTTCCAATGAGTAAACGCTTTAGAGTTTTTGTTCATTAGAACTCCTTCTAATGAATATAATTTTTTTATTCAGCTTCATTATCATATGTGTATCATTCATTTCTCTATGTAATAGACACTTGCTGTTACTTCAGTATACCATTAAAAATATGCAGTTGTTGGTATTCCAAAAAGTGAGTCTAAACCATAGAAACTCAGTAGCCCTCAGTTCCTGCATCAGATCCAATGGTGTATTTTTGCATTAAAGTGTCTGAGTGGCCAGCGACCACAGCTGGTTATGAATCAGGCTGTTTGCTGCTGCTAATGGCTTATTGTTTGCTTTTAGTCCTCCATAAACCCTGTTTCCTGTGCGTCGTGCGGACACACGCATACATGCAAGCACACACACACACACACACACACACACACACACACACACGATACTTTTTCCACTGACGTTTTTTGAGAGTGTTTGAATTTGAATTTAGTGTTTAGTGTCTTGTATTAAGTCTGTGTAAGGTGGAAAGTTTCCTTCTACTAATCAATAAAAAATTGCTACTTATCCTACTTATCTTAGCTAATATCTTTATGTCTTCTTTTATGTGTTGACTCTTCAAAAGACAATTACTCATTATAAAAAAATCTATCTAATTCAGCGTGGATCAGTCAAATTCAACATGATATTATAAGCGATAAACATAAGCAAACAGCAATGGAGAACTTAAGAACCGTTAACACAGTAGTACCTGTAGTTCTCCTCATGTTGAAGTCTCTTGACTTGCAGGTCCCTGGAAATAAAAAATATACAAAGCGAAGGAACTACTTCCCCGGGGTGACAGTGGTCAGCAAGGGGTGGTCGCCCTACCCCTCCTA
>OOFG01060283.1:0-12338 GCA_900323295.1 Molva molva
ATCACTGTCGTCATCGTCCTTATTTTCAATAAAGATAGGTTTGTCAGGGGCTCTGCAGGTCCAAACAACTTTGTCTCTAAATTTAGAATCTTTACCGGCATACCTGCATTCTGTTTTATTAGAAACCTAGTGCAAGCCTGCCCGGTGAACACATCTATTAGTTTAGTTATTATTTCCATGTTTCCTCTGGTGGCATCTGGTGTTTACACTGCCAATCAAGGTCTTTATACTGCTAGCCAGATTCGATTATGGTTTATGATGAACTCAAACCTAAAAAAAAAAAGCTTATTTAATTCGAAATCGTTTTTATCGAAGTTGTTATTGTCCTCTGTCAACGGCCTTATAGCGAAACGGGGGTTGATGCACTGTGTGGTTCCCTAAATTGTGTGAAGACACAGAGGAGAGGTCCCAGGAAGTGGTTGTTTTGTGTGCTATCCTAGTGCTTGAAAGCACTGTGGGGCCCTTTGTTGGTAAGGTTTTCTCTACGAGGAATCACAGCGATGCTAGATAAGCCTCTTCTCTCTATAGATCTCCATTATATTCTAAGACTGTGAAACATGCCATTATACTGTTTCTGGGCTCTGTTCAGCATCTAAAATTAGATGGAAAATTAAAGATTTTGTTAGAGAAATGCATCCTAAAATATTGTCGTTGTTGACAATGCTTGCATTAGCAACGGGAGCATTCAACTGTTATGCTTTAAACAAGTTGGACAGGTCACAGTAATCCGATTAGTCTACTTTAATATTGCCACTGTGCCACTATTGACTAAGGTAAACAAAAGCTTGCATTCGTCGCTGCTCTTGTTGTTATTCCACCGAACCAACTTTCTTTTAAAAAACTAATCTACATGATGTTGCCTCCAAAATGACT
Source organism: Molva molva (assembly GCA_900323295.1). Taxonomy (NCBI): domain Eukaryota; kingdom Metazoa; phylum Chordata; class Actinopteri; order Gadiformes; family Lotidae; genus Molva; species Molva molva. Next base: position 874 of record OOFG01060283.1, read on the forward strand.
AGTCGCCATATTTCAACACAAAATTGGCGTCAACTTTAGCCAATGGAAACAAACAACAGGGTAGTAGTTTGTGTACCATGGACATCTTATTAGGAAAGTCCACACAACCAACCCCCTAGTGCAGACATGGGCAAATATGGCCGCAGGGCTGGGACAAATCAGTAGACCATCTCAATCCAGTGTTTCCCACACAAACACTTTACCTGGGCGGGCTGCCCTGGTTTAACAATGGTCGCCAAAGTATATTTGGTGACCCATTTTTACATATTCTTGTATCTATTATTTTATCTGTCCGAGAGAACGATGCCATCCGCCACCGATAGTGTTTCCCATACACTGACCGTTTCTTTTACTATTTCAAATGGGTAAAATCGTATTTCCCTGTAGACCTGCATCGCAACACATTGATTCGCTCTTTCTCACCAACACATTGACAACGGACCAGCTGTGAAAAAGCCCCTCATCTCCGTGCACGCTCTGAATCAAAACATGATGATGCACAGGAGGAAGGATTGTGGTCGTCTTCTCCCCCACGGAGAAGACGTCTAGCCGGGTTCAGAAATCAGTATTGGGGATGCCAGAAATAACAAAAACCTCTAATCGAATACACGGTCTAAATCTCAACAACCAGGCCTACTCGTGTCATCGATTTGTTTTTCTGTGAAAAGGTCAGCGACTTTAGTTCCCGGGTCACATCCCTGTAATTCGGAGCGTGAATATCTGTTCAATAGCCAATATCTTTCTAACTCTAAACAAATCACTTTCTTAGTCAGTAAGGCCTTCTGGAAAAAGATGTTGCCCACCCCTGCCCTAGTGTGTATCGTTTAGAGCAGAGGTTTTTAGACCTTTTCATCTCGGGTCCCAAAATACAATTTCAGTGTGGCCATGGAACCAATCAGCACACTCAGAAAACTCTGAGCACATCGGAATTGGTGATCTTTCTCGTTAAACGAAAAATCACAGAAGGATCACCGAGCACAGAGTGTTCTGTGCGAATTCCGGCCTTGTTTGTCCCGATGCTGGTTCAGAGCATGTACACCGGATTCTGTACCCTCTGATACCATACTGTTTACGCTCTGTGAGACGGGTTCACCGGGGAGAGAGAGGGGGACAGGACGAGTTCCTTGATATGTTTTTGGCAGAGCTCGGTCTATGAGTCAAGTCCCATTAACTGAGATTCAGACGCTAGACATTTCACTTCCTGGAACCTCTCCTTCTGATCCGTGTTGTAATTAATTACCAACTGCTGTCATTTACAACCACCCCCCCACACGAAGTGACTTAAGTCATTCTCACCTTCTGGATGCTTCCATGTTAAATCAAGTTATTTATTAATTTATTTGGCTGCCCTGAGCCTGCCGGTCTGACGTGTTTTTTTGCTGCCACGGGTGTGTACAAACACTTCCCAGCAGCGCATGCATGATGGAGGCTGTGCCAAGGGGGCGTGGACAATCAGCTAGGGGGTGGAGTCAAGCCAGGGGGAGTGGCCAGGGTGTCACAGCGGGCCCCCGGGCTCTTTAGTGTCGCCACGGAAGCAGAGTCGGAAAAACATTTGAAGCCTACACAATGGGCTTTTATAACCACTAGAGAACACTGGTATTGTGCCTCCCTCTGCCCCAACACACACACACGCACACAAGCGCACAAAAAAAACTGCGTTTACCATTGAGGTCTGAAAATTCATTCATCTGCCAAGAGCATATGACGTCCTTCAAACAGCTGATGTCACTCTTGAGTTCTGTCTTTCTTTTGATGCACTTTCCATTGTTACTGTCATGTCTGAGTTGAGGAGTCGGCATGTCGCGTTTAGGCCCATGGCCAGCCGGACAAGGGGTTATTGTACCGCGCACTCTCTCTCTTCCCCTCTCCAGGGAGGGAAATGGCACAATGTGAGTGTAAATGACTCCATTTACAGCTGAACTGTATCCCCATGTTTTAGTTCCTCCTCTATACATTTCTCTACTGGAGACTTACTAGCAATGCATTTATAAGCGATGCTATAGACGTAATGCTAGTGTAAAGAAAGCATGACCGCTTGATGTCTTTTGGTTTGGTACTTATTAAACCGTCCAGGTTGTGCATCAATAAAGCAAATCAAACAGTAAGTGAAAGTAAAAGGCTGACATGGGCGTAGACATAACTCACTTGGGTAAAGTCCTTTTGCGTCTATATGGATCAGATATGGATATCTGCGATTTTACGACGTGATTTCTAGGGACATTCAAATCATGTTTGTGCACAGAATAAACTGTAAAATATTGAATTTTCACAGTATATATATATTTTTTTTTAATGTTAACTCTTGCAAACTCCAAGGGCCAGTGGTGCGTTTGCATTAAAGTGGATGAAAAGAGCCGTCCCATGATGTAATGCGCAGCTCAATGACATGAGCGCTGGGCTCTGTAGCGTCCTGGCCTTGAAACACCCTTGCTGTGTGATAAGTCATCGCCGTGGGTGACATACACCGGGTCCAGAAAACACAGAGGGGTTGAGCCAGTTAAAACCAGGCCAAGGTCACACCAGGCCTAGCCAGTTCACACCAGACCAAGCCAGCTCACACCAGGCTAAGCTGGTTCACACTAGACCAAGCCAGGTTACACCAGGCCAAGCCAGTTCAAGCTGAAGCTCTTGTTGTCACCTTGGGTTGTTATGTGTGTTAACATGAACGTGTACTAGGTAGTGCATGTCCATGAAATATTGTTTTTTGTATAATCTTGTATATACCTGGTGGCTACAAACTTGTGAGTTTGTAGCCACCAGGTAAAACTTGGTAAATTTAGTAAAACAAATGTTTTACAGGTAACCTCATGTTAACTCCATTTTGTCGATTTGTGCAAGTCATATTGTAAGACGGATCGTTTCAAGCTATTATTCCATGTTGTGATATGTGTTGGTGGACGACAGTCTGCTTGTGTTTGAACATCACACCCACTAGTGCTGTCTCCCATCTGGCTTCTCTCCTTCTCTCTCTTCTGCTTTCACTACTCAAGGGAGGATTCAGGCCCGTCCAGGTAACGTTTAGCTCTCCTAGCTCCTCCTCCTATCGGTTTATCTCTAGATGTTGCATGGCATGACGAGGAACAAACCTCAACGACCCCTCTACTTTTCAAACCTTCCCCCCCACCCCACCGCCTTTGCCATCTCCAGCCCCAAACTACTGTCATTCTTCCCTCTCAAGTAAAGTTTGATTTGGTTTTAATCCTAAGGCTTCTTTTGAAAATGAGCTAGTGTTTTAGTGTTGATGATGTATAATAATGTTTGACGAATTAATTCTCTCATGTTAACTTGATTGGCCTTGTTTAGTTTTGATGAACCGCATGTGGAGTGACAGAAATGCCTTTGTCACTTTGTTCACCGCCGGTTTGTCTGCTCGTTATTCCTCTTAGTTTTCGTCGTTCATTTACGTCCACGTTTTATCAAATTCTGTTTTTGAACAAATGTTTCTTTGTAGAAAGTGCCTTGAAAATGTGAATTGAATGCAGTCTTGCGCCACAAGATTTTCTTACTGTAAAATGACAGTAGTTCTTTGTTGACTGGATCTGAAACATGTATTGTCTACTATTTTCCTTCTATGTCAGCGACTTGACCACACACACACATACACCGCACGCGATGGCCAGGAACAAGCAGACAGCTTCCTGGTTCCTCCCCCACTCCACAGGCTCAATAGCAATACACTGTTGACCCGGTTTTATCAGTCCAACTTGGATTTCCACCCTCCCAGTGTATTTTTACATGTTGCCTAATTTCCCCTCCTAGTGGAGCGACTCCTGGGTCCGGCTAGTGGGCCCAGGCAGCCCCGCCCTGTGCTGCTTTGAACGTGGCCACAGCTGTTCTGTAGTGGCCTTTCATCTTTGTGTCGGCCACATCGATTCCAGCATCAACTATAAAATGACCTTGCAGTGCGCGCCATGGACTGCGGCGCCTGCGTTTCCCCGCCGACCGCACGGCCCTGCTTCGGCGCAAGCCGCTACGGTTCGTCTCTTCCCTCCCCGCTGGTCAAAGAGTCGGGCGCGCGACGACCTCACACCTGACGGATCGGGTGGCTGCAGGCCGCTGGACGGTGTCGGCGTTGTCATAGAAACCATCGTGAGGGCCGATCATTCACGTGATCGATTGGTGTAAAGATCTGCCAATGCGTTCCTCCTTCCTCGCTGTAAATGAATCACTGGTGACTGGAAACGACACCGTAAAAAGGGTTGCCTCATTGCTGCCAAGAGGAAAGGGTTGGTGTAAATTCCCCCTTGCCTTGTTTCAGAAGCCAGAAGTGTAAAGACGCTGTATGTTTTAGAGCGTAGAGTCGTAGAGAGTTTTGTATGCTAGGTGTTTGTGTGTGTGTGTGTGTGTGACAGAAGTACGTCACAATCTCAGATGTGGTAGTAGCCAGGCAGTCCCAACATGCATACACACCAGACTACAGGCAGTTATTTGTGTGTTAAATGTCTTGGCTAAAGAAAATGTGTGGTGCTTTTAAGGCCCTTGGCATCTTTTTTATTCTCTATGCACATCTGAATTGAGGTTGCTATGCCTTCCCATTCAGAACCGGCTTTCAAATGCATCTCGGGTGCTTTGAATGAGAGAAGGTGATACGGCAACAGAACAGATCCTTTTTGTTGTCGAACTGATTAGTGGGAAGTACAAGTAGGGCAGGGTCAATCCTGTTCCAAGTGGCTACTATTCGAGGTGTGACTGTGCATTCTGTATATCCAGATACAAGATGCTAGGTGTCAGCAGGTGTAATTGGGAGTACAAGGACCTGTGGTGTTTAACTCTGGAGTTCAGCCGCTATGATGTTGTCATTAATGTCAGAGCACCTTTTATTACTTGTGGCCTTGCGCCCATCTGCTGGCTTGTTTCAACATCGGAGATATTAACACACACAGTACTTTCTGGATAAGAAAAGAATGGGAGGGTGGATTTTCGGTCACACTGGAGCTCTTCTGAAGCCATTCTAATTAATATGTTATGAATAAATGAGAGCATCTAAAGGCAGTTTTGGGGTCTTTGTACAGACCACCAACTGCCCTCTCTAAGCGATGACCTTCGGTGGTCTGGCCGGGCATATGCTATGTGACCCCAGAGCGGCCTCGCATGGTGTGTGGTGGTCTGCCACGGCCCTCGATGCTGACCCTCGAAGCCTCGCTGGCGGCCTCTACGAGGGCGTCATCACAAATGTGCAACTCGGCTTTCTTGGAAATGATCCACAATATGCTGAAAGGAAGTTGGCTGATTTAAAATCCATGAGTTGTACAGTTTTGTGCGCCAAGATGGGCGTAGGAGGGGATGGAGGTGGATGAATAGAGACACGGGAATGAGATAAGACGAGGTGGGAATTATGTGCAGTTTACGAAGGCCCCATTTCCGCTGAACAGTTGTCGTTATTATTGTTATTGTGTCAACAGTAAGGGGATTCTGTCAGGGCCACAGTGCTCACACTGATCCAGCAGAAATGTCCTGCGTATCAGAAATGTATCTTCGTCAAAGATGGCTTGTCACAACAATCGGGGGGCATGGCCTGCCTTCTCACACTGTATCCCAACCTCCCATTCATGTGATTCTCTTCCTATTTATCAAAATTTAACAGCGGTTACAACTTGCTAAATAGTTTCTTTCGAATTGGGCCATATTCGCTGCTTAAGCCTCAGACAGGGCCCTATTCAGGACTGAGTTGAACAGTAATATGTTTGAGATTGTCCTAGGGACCTTACCTTTCCCATTGACTGCTACTATTAGCAGTAATGTTGTGACACAACAACATTCAAAAGGTCATCGTTTTTCTTCTTTTCACGGCAATGATTAATTTGCCTTCCATGTCTCTGTCTCTCTCTCCCCTCTCTCTCTGTCTCTGTCCCTCTGTCTCGGCTCTTATTTTCTTCCCCTCAGTTTTTCCAGAGGACCCAGATGCAGGCGGCGCGGCCCACACTGCCCGCCAACACGCCCTCCCTGAGGCCTGGGTCTCAGAACCCCACGGCGGCGGTCTACCCCCAAAGCCAGCCCATCATGATGACCATGGCCCCCATGCCCTTCCCCTCGCCACAGGCCGCCCAGTACTACATCCCACAGGTAGGCCTAACCCCCAGTCGGGAGTTACCCTATCCCCTGTGAGACCCTAACCCCTAGGACAGCCTAAACTTATACCCTAGGAAAGCCTCACCCTATACCCTGGGACAGCCTTAACCTATACCCTAGGACATCCTAAACCTATACCCTAAGACAGCCTAAACCTATACCCTACGACAGCCTAAACATACACCATAGGACAGCCTAAACCTGCATCCTAGGACATCCTAAAACCTATACCCTAGGACGTCCGAAACCTATACCCTAGGACATCCTAAACCTGCATACTAGGTCATCCTAAACCTATACCCTACAACAGCCTAAACCTACACCATAGGACATCCTAACCCTATACTCAAGGAGAGCCTAAACCTACACCATAGGACAGCCTAACCCTATACCCTAGGGCATCCTTAACCTATACAGGAATTTGGGGAAGTACTGGAAGTAAACAAGTCACCATTACTGCGTGTGTACATTTTTCTACTTTTACCTTTTACTTTCTATGTAACGTTACTTATGACAATGGGAAGAACCTGTGCAGTTCTCAGCAGCTCCAACAAACACGTGTTTAACGTGTTTTTTTAACGTCCTAATAACGTTAAGATCGCCATCCGTGTGAGGGGCCTCCATCGGTATCCTGGGGCCATTGCGTAACATCGTCAACATCAGGCAAACCCAACTACCCATGCTGCTGTCACTGTCAGCAGGCGGCAGCAGACACTGGGTCACTATGACTTGCCACCGCAGTGCGGAACACACAAAGCGGTTGACAGATTTGTGTGTACCCTGGGATAGCCAGTATGCGACCTATCACCATATGAACCGTGCAAGAGGCTCGTGATTGCGTCATTTACGGTTCATGCCGGCTCCCACATTTCACGCATGCCGACTATAAATTAGGTTTAACCCTATACCCTAGGACAGCCTCACACTTACCCCAAGAGCACCCTTATCCCTTGGAAAACGTAACCCCTTGGACAGCCTTACCCTAACCACTAGGATTGCCATCCCCCCTTGCTGTGAGTGTTTTGATTCATTCAAATTGGTGTGATATCAGCTGACACTAATTTGAGCCATTTCATGGCTTAGTTGGCTTAGTTAGGTCTTTCTCTCGAGCAAGGTTTGTGTTTCTATGTAATTATGTAAAGCAGTGCCACTCTTGGTAAATGAATCAGTTTGTTCTCAAATCAACCACATTTTTTTTTTTCTTCCATATTTTTCAATGCAAGACCTTTTCTACAACTGTTGCAAGGAAATGCGTCAGGTGGGGTGGGAGGATCGCTTCCAAAAGTGATATCCACAGTTCATATTTTAAAATGTCTTAATTAGACTCTTTTGCTCGCAGCTGTGGTGAATCCCAGCTGCTAAAGCAGCAGTTATATTTAGTCTCTGAATTTATGTATTCAACACACACAGCATAACTGCTTAACTGTCAATGCTTATTAAACTGAGGGAGGCCATTCGGAAATCCTAAATATCCTCGTACAAGTAGGGGTTTTAGGTTTTAGTTTTTTTTACGTAGCGTACATGACCTCCTTTCATGTACTCTGGATTTCAATCGGAAGTGTTTCAGATAACCGTTGTGTGAGGAATTCCATAAGAAGTTAAATAATTATCACCTCAATGGTCATTAGGAGTCATTGTAGACTTAAAGTGGCAATCTTGAATTTGAATTGAAGTAAATGTCAGTTAAGTCCCTATCACACAATGAGGTGACACAATGGTGATTGAGCCTTTGGCCCACTGATGAAAGCCCTTGCATTTGCAGTATTATGAACATTTCAAACCAAGTGTCAGAGAGCAGTTAGTGATGCGTTTTTGAACAGTTAGTGATGCGGAAACGCATCACTAACTGCTCCATCCCCTTCTGTGTAGCGGCGTACAGTTTTGTTTCCGCCATAGGTGCCGCCAACGAGAACGAAACGGAGATGGTCGAGATTGCTACCTTATCCAGCATGCCTTTCCCGTGTTCATTATTAGCATTTTTATTATTAACCATAAGAATTATCCACATGATTACTATCGTTGTAATTCATGAGGCTCAACCACGACGAGGCAAAATACACATCGTTTGATAATTGAAAAGAACCTTTGCACAACGGTGTTCCTGTCAACTCCAAGCCAAAGCTTTACAAGCAACAACCCCTGACATCATGATGATGATGATGATGATGTGGAGGGAGAGTAAAAAGTCCTCCCTGTTCTGATGATAACCATATTCCTCCATCAACCTGTTACCCCCACAGTACCGCCACAGTACGCCCTACGTGGGACCCCCTCAGCAGTACTCCGTACAGCCCCCCGGCACGGGCGCCTTCTACCCTGCACCCGGCCATGGAGACTTCCCCACCCCCTACCGTAAGCCTGCTAACCCCCTCCCAGACCGCACGCGCACACACACACGCGCACGGTCACTGGGTGATGAGTCGATATGATCACCGCGCTCCATAAGGGAGGGGATGGTAAATATGATGGATCATATTTATCATTTGACAGTTCATTCGACAGTTTTGTATAACATTATGTTGCCATTTGAATACTTTTTATTTTTATTTATTTTTTTACCACTATAATTGTATGTTAATTGTGATATTTTTGGCTTAATTCTGTCATGATTCCGCTACTATTATTCAGTGTTAAATAACGTCATATTTAGATAATAAACCTCTATGGAGTTCTTTAACCGGTACAAGTCGAGCGGGAATCGCTGGATATTTACCCGTTTGTTCACCTGTCTCCAAGGATGGTAGTCCCCCTCCTTCTCTAAAACCTAGTTTCATTCTTCCCTTCTTCCTCCCTCTCTTCCTTCCTTTCTACCTTCCTTCCTTTCTTCTTTCCTTCTGTCCTCCTCCGCCGTAAGCGTCCTTGACAAAAAAAAATACAATGCTCCACGTTGCACTTTATCAAAACACACTTTTGTGCCTAACTGGTGCTTGTAAATTGTCACTATTGATGGACAATAAAGCTTTCTAATATAACTCCTCCTTCCTCCCCGTCCCGGATACCCCAGACCCCCTCAGGTACCACGCACCGGTGTCCCCCTCCGTACCGGCGCCGGTCCAGACGGCCGGCCCGGCCTACTACCAGGGGCAGACTCCCGGGGTGGTGTTCCCCCCCTCCCCTCCCATCATAGTGCCTACGCCACAGCAACCTCCACCAGCCAAACGAGAGAAGAAGACAGTGAGTATCGGGGCCCGTTCTGCTGTTGGGTGCTCTCTGGCCACGCTCACACAATGCCAGATAAATGTCAAGTATGTGTGGGTACATTTTGACTGTGGCAAGCTCATCAGTCACACCCGTAGACTAGTCATGAGTTCTTTTAAGAGTCTTATGTTGAGACTTCAATTATAGTGCATTGAAGTGCTGTTGCTAATATATGAAATGTTTGTACAGGATTTGCCCTTAATCAAATCACAATGACATAGTTGCCAATGAGAAATTCTCAGAAAAGCCCTGCCCTGCAGACACTAGAGAAGTGCATTCTGGGATTTTTTTTTATTCTTGCAGTTGTTGATACTGTTGCTGTTGTACTGGATTATAGTTAAAAGTATGTCAAAATGACATAGTCCATTTCAACCTACTGGGGACATTTAAGTGATTAATCCACACTAAGACCCAATGTACAAACTCTGCATTAATACATAACAGACATCCTGAAAGACTGCTGTGACCTAAACACACACACTCAGTCAGTCACTCAGTCACTCACTCACTCACTCACTCACTCACTCACTCACTCACTCACTCACTCACACACACACAAGAGACCAGGGTACCCCCATGTGACTGTGGTGCTTTAGTGGGGTGTGTTTGTTTCGTGCTACTGTCCTCCCAGATCCGTATCCGGGACCCGAACCAGGGCGGCCGGGACATCACTGATGAGATCATGTCAGGGGGGTCCGGGAGCCGGAACCCAACGCCCCCCGTAATAGGACGGCCCTCCTCCACCCCCACCCCGCCACAGGTAAGCCTCTTTCAGAACACACGGGGTCGGAGCATGTAGCCTTTGCTGATAAATCAGATACAAATATTTGATTTGGTTATGTTATATGCTCCTGTGTTTGTGTGTGTGTGTGTGTCTACACACTCTCTTGCCCTTACCTCTCATTCACTCGTTCTCTTTTTTCACTCGGTCACTCTTTCACTCACTCACTAGTTAAACTTGGTTACAATCAGTAACTAAGTTCAGCAACAGTTCCATTAACTGTTCCGTTAACTAAAAGCAGGAACTCCCTCACTGTTGCCCGGCAACAGTGCTGGGCTCTCCTTCTCTGCCCTGCTTGTTCCTGTAGCTTTATTTTTGGTGCTGTGCGTGTGTTTGACAATCATCCAATCAGATAAGACGATTCATTTTAACCCGCCCTCCCTGAATGATCCGCCCCACTATCTCCCCTGTCTCGCAACATAGGCTAATTGGTAGCAGAACACTTTGGTCCCAAAAACCACTTGATGCCTTAACATACTAGACACAATTCTGACCTTAAAGACGGGTTTGATTAACGGCTGATTAATTTCAACCACTATTGGGTTTTTATTTATCAATTTGTGAGAGTTGGTATATTACAGTACTTGCAATAGCCAGTGACCTATAGTCTTTTGAACTGAATTCTGGCAAACATTGTTTTACATATTGTAAAACATATTGTTATAATCTTTGTGTAATACTCAGGAATGACAATGAAAAATGAATTTAGTCCATTTATAATCACGTTTCCTATCTTCAAATTTGAAGACACGCATTTTCAATTTCAAACTATTGATTAGTATTGGTCGATTAAAATGACGCTCAAGTACTATTACTTAACTGTATGGAGTTGCATATACTATAATATATAGCTTATATATTGCAGATTATATAGCTTATATATTATAGATTGCTACTATAGGTCATTAATGACAACCATAAATTCTACCGTTATTTATATATGTATTTTTTATAAATATGGCAATTGGGATCACATTTATATGATGGGGACATTATATCTTACTTAAGCCTTATCCGATATCACCATAGACATTCTGTGTATTCCTATCATGCAGGAGGACCTCTAGCTTAACCCAGAGCTGTTTGCTTTGGACACATTTAGCATGATGAGCATGACTGAAGCGTGATGCAGACTTACTGCCGACAGGCCAGTCGTAACTAATCAATCACATATCATCAGACTGATCATAGCTGATTATAGAGCAGCGACGTGTTATTTTTTCCCCATCTCTTTAGAGCTATAATTTCAGCCACCGAAGAAACTATAGAGCAGCGATCATGTACTACTCCTAAAGATGATGTTGTCCAAAATGACTTAACATATTGTTTTGATGCACATCATAAGGGAGTAGGTAGGGGTTGGGCCTCTTGCTTAAGGGTTGCCTGCAGGTAGACTGTAGACATCAGGCTTTGAACC
>OOFG01060285.1:0-12418 GCA_900323295.1 Molva molva
GTGCGGGCGGAGGAGGATCCGTTCAGTAACGGAGGCAGGGGAGGGCTGTCGGGCCCCTGTGACGGGGAAGGCTGCTGGGAAGAGGATGGACTCCCGTCTCTGGTGCTCCCTCGGCCTGAGGGCCGGGGTCTTAGGGTTCCCCAGCGCCCGTTCACGCAGGGGGCCTCCTCGATGGTTCCCAGGACCAGGCCGGCGGCCCCGCTCCGCACCGGGGAGTGGGAGCGTAGAGAAGGGGGCTCAGTGCCCAGGGGGCCCGGCGTGGCACTTATGGGGGAGGGCCGGGAGTTGAGGCTGGGGCTGAGGGGGGCCCGGCCAGACGGAGCCTGGGAGAAGACCACCACACACTGGCCCACCTTTGAGAAAGAATAGAAGATTAGGATGGAAAGCATGCGTAATGAAAACAAGCACAATAATACGCGAGCAAGGGATTCACAAATATGTTGCCATGGAAATACATGATATATAAGACGTACCATTGTGGTGATATTAGACTACATAATTTTAATAAATAAAAAGATTTAATCATAGCCATGTGAGTAAATCCTGAGAACTGGGACAGAATTGGGGCACCAGCATAATACTGTAATACAATGTGTTTTCTCTTACTGTACTAGAAAAAGTATATAACATGGAATAAAGTCATCACACATTTTAATATTCATAACCGATTTCTTAAAATAAAAATATATGAAAGTTGAAGGTAATGAAAATAATAAAATAAAATATGCCATATTGGATATATCCAGATAAAGTATTGAATTGTGATATTTCGGGTCATTTTAGCATCGGAAATGTATATACAATGCATAAAGAGTTGTTTGTGAATATATACAAACACCTAACGATTATTGAAAGACGAACACTGATAAAATGATGTTTAAAACATGTTTCAAAACATGTTTGAATCAGCCCCATGCCATGACCCTACTTGGTCATCCAGTTTTCTGGAACACCTCCGTTATTATTGTTCTACAGTCTCTTAAAACATACAACTTGTAATTACAGCAGCGGGCCCCAAGGAGATGATGGTGGGAAATTATGGGATTATGGGTTTGTCTGGCCACGAATAAAAAAGCACTTGTTTGCGAGGACATAGCATACTGATTGTCTTCATATTGACATTGAATGGGAAAGAAATCAATCTCAGAGTTGAAGAACAAAAGTGAACACCTCACAATCAAAGCCCTTTGTTAAGAATCTTTTTAATGACATGGCTAAAACTGAATCAAATAGGAAACAAACTGATTTATAGGGCTGACACCTTCGGGCTGGTTGTCGGACAATCGCTTGTGTTACTTCTTATGCCATTATATTTGAGGGCAGGAGGGACATTTGTATTTTATTTTTGAGGGATAGGCTATATTGTGTTAGAAATAACATTGATTATGAGTAAAAATAATATTCAAATTTTTTACTCAAGACGTGTATCCGTTTTAATAATCGTATGGTATAATATAATATAAGACTAATAAAAGAGCATAAGAGCGATGCTGCGTTCATAGCCAGTGGGAACTGGAGCATTCTGCGTACCAACTCAGTGTTCAAGTTTCAGTAAAGTGATAAAAAATAAAAATAAAAAACTGGCACTACTAGTTGGAGGATGGTGCCATCAGATACTCCCTCCCCAAACCGTAAATCACTTTTATGTTCCCACTTTGGCCTGAATGCAGCAGAAGAACACACTCACCCTGCAGGCTGGGTGACACCACAGCTCTGGAGCTCCATGGTCATCGTTCTCCACCTGCAGCTGCTGCCAGGTCCATGGGCACGCCTCCATGTGGAGGAGCCAGGCATCTTTGAGGAGCTGAACGAGAGGAGACGCACACGATTGACACAAAGTTGTTATCCTAGACGGCCTCCTAGTGCATCAGGGAATGACCACAGAGTACATAAAAGTAAAAGCACTTGGAGAGAAACGTACCGCATTAGGGCCGCCGCAGCCCCCCAAGATGAGCAGGGTGTCCTTGTCGATTACAATCTAAAAACGGAGAAGACCTTTGTAAAGACTCAGACACAGGAAAAGAAAACATCAACAATTTGGTTAGGATACCAGACCCGTCCTAATGGGAGTCGTTCCTGTTCAACTGTTGGAGCCTCCTTACTTGAGACTGGCCTCCTCTGGGATGCGGGCAGGGACCAGATATGAGCGGCTTGGACCAGGACCACTGCTCCAAATCCAACACCCACACTTCGTTACTCCTGATGAGGGATATGCAGAGAGCAAGGCGAGAGAGGGAATTATACCAACCAATGTTTATACATCGATCAGCAGATTACAAAAGGAGCTTTTTAATTATTGTTGAGACGCATTCACAAAACAAACAAGGAGAGCATACATTTGCCGTGCTCCTAACGAGCCCCCAAACACCACCATGGTGTTGCCAATCACAGAGGAGGAGTGGCCAGCCATAGGTGGAGGGCCATGAGTCGTCACTATGCAGTTCCACCTAGCATTGAAATGGAATACATGAAGCTGAAGATCAAGCAAAACAACGGGTAATGTGAATCTGAGGAAATGAATTAGAACATGGCGAGTGGAAGTCTCCCCTACCAGTTTTTAGAGGGCGAGTAGGTGTGGATTTCATCAAAGAACCTCTCTGGCTGATGGAGCGGATAAGGACTAGGGCGGGTCCAGCCCCCGAATAGCACTAGAAGGTCTTTGTGCATCACTAGGGTGGCTCCTGCCTTTGGAGATGGGTATGAGCCTGTGTGGAAAAATAAAGTGCACTTTCTGCTAAAAAAGAGCCATCTGAATGTATACACAGATCAAAAATGGGCTGTTTGGAAAATGAATGAAATACTCATTTACATTTTAAGGAGATTGATTGAGGTGAGAATGGAGAAATATTCTGCATTGCTATTCCTTTGCTACTTACACAGTTCATGCCAACATACAGCTCCTAGTCCTGTGACTCAGCATTTCTACAGTTTTGCCTTGCATAACTGCGGTCATGAAAGTGGTACTATTAGCATTGTACCTGAGGCTAAAGGACGAATCCACTCCTTGCTGTTGAGGTCAAGTCTCCACAGATCATTGAAGGCAGCATTGCAGCTACTCTGTGTGCAACCCCCAAACACATACATGGACTGGTTGGAGTCATAATAACAGGCGCCTGGAACAAAAACAAAACCATGTATTAATATATTACCTGTCAAAACGCTAACAGGTTATAATTAATTGTGTACTTCAAGGTTCCTTTTGTTATAAAAAGTAATTCTTGGTTTAATACAGGTTCATAATAGGCCGCATAGGTACATAGTATACCGATGTAAAGTGTTAAACTCGAAGCCAACTTTATAACAGGTCTGAGATACAATTAATTTGATTGGTATCATAATAAATCATAGAGCATACTGACTGTGTGAGAAACGTTGAGTGATAGGTGTTCCAGGATATGGGTATGTACGACTTTCCCACTGAATGTTACCCTCCTGAATTGCCCTCAGGAAACCATGGTAACATTGATGAGCAACACCTAGCAAGAAAAGAAGAAACAAGAGGTTTAGCACTATCAACTGCAGGCTAATCTTGGATCCAGCAATCGTACTATGTTATAGCAGAACATCTGGTGGGAGACGGTACAGAACCTGGGCCGGAAACCTAAAACTGAAAAAGCAGAGTTATGTCTTTTTTCTTTAAGGAGATTTCTACCAAAGAGAAAATCATTCACGTGATTGGATGATGCTTTCAGGAGGGGATTTTAATAGGTGTATTTCTACAGTGGCCAGTCTACACAATGTTGATTTGAAACCTTTACACACACTTTTTAACAGTTTCCTACTGCTGGCCAATTTTGTGTTGGCCAATTATGCTTACAGATGCCCGTCTCCCACAACATGATTGAAACCAATATAAAGTGAAATAAAGTGAAACGCTACTTTTTCCCAGATTTGAGCTCGTCTGCTATCAGACTTCAGATTATTAATCTAAAGTCTCATTTGTGAGCCTATCTGCAGGGTACCAAGTGAATAGTATAAGCTTTTTGCTTTTGACCCTATGTACTATAATATGAACGCATGATTCGGTGATCAGCTTTTGGGGTCTATAATATTGCATAGAGATAGGACAGCTGTACCTTTGATGAGGCGATACCACTGCTTGCAAACCAGCGCAGCAGTCTTGTGCTCCTGGTACGGTGAGAGGAAGGACAGGATGTACTCTAGAACTTCCTCTGGTAGTTCCGACATTGTTCTCCCCCCTTTGGCACCACATTCTGGGTCGATCTCCTGTTTGCTGGACCCCATCTTTTGATCTACTTCTCCCGCTATCACAACCGGCTCCTCACCATCTTCCTCAGTATCCATGGCAACAAAGTATCCATCCTCAGTTTCAGAGGTGCGGGACATTATCTGCTGTGATATAGTTGAAAGACATGTTAGTATTTATAATGATTGAGAATGAGGATCAAACATCTGTATTTGGGCTGGTCTGGGTGATCTGGGTTGGTCATCTTCCAGCAACAATAAAGCTTGGACGAAGGACCATTTTTAAAAATACTTTTCCTTTTAGCAACATGATAAATAGCTGTCCTACACCATCATTTTCAACACATTGAACTTGAGTGGACTGGCATATTTACAGAATGCAATTACATAAGTCAAGTAAATTCACTTACTTCTTTCGTCAAAGAAACGTCACTGAATAGGTTACAAATTTAAAACAATCAATTGATTTCTATAAAGACCAAAAAGCATACCAAGCATATACCCGAGCTAGTTCACCCGACTGTAGGCCTGTGAAGCAATATCATCATGTAACGATGTTGGAGGGCTGTAAAACTACAGATGACTTGGGATGACAAGGGCTAAATCACACTCCCAAAAGGAGTTACACGGTACATGTTGCACCTGAACTTGGAACGGTCATGCGTAAGATGACAGAGCGAATAAACCAGATCCATGCCCAGTAAACATACCCAGTAAAACAATGATTATAGTGTTCCCACTGCCCATTTTTCATGCGAAGATATTTAGTTTACTATTTACTATTTACTATTTAGTTTTTAACTATTTTCAAACAACAACACTGACTAACATCTGATATCCATCCCAGCCATCAGTGTAGTACACCTGACTAGTCATCTTCACTAGAACACACAGTTCAGAATGGAGGTACCAGTATTAATGACAAACGCTAACAATGCTAAGAAACCAGTTAGCCGACAGCAGAATCTCTCATGGATTTAGAGATTGCAGGTTTCCCCATATAAATGAAATGACACACTGAAAAGACAAGTCACCTGCAACACAAGGCCATCGCCACGACCATTAAACATGACACGTTATCTAGGGAATAAAAATCGCAATTTCATGGTGGCTAACGTTAGCGTGCTAGGCTGCAGTGGATAATCTTTGCTAGTTGGAACACAGCTAGCGTTAAGCTAAGGCTTCTTCCACATGATTAGCCTCCCTGACGTCCAGTGGACCCGTCAGACTTCATGTGCAATACTAGCCCGTATCTATAACATAACAGCAATAACATGTACCGTGGTTTTAGACGTGATCTTTATTCGGGTTCAAGATTTCAGCCTTCCTCTCCTC
Source organism: Molva molva (assembly GCA_900323295.1). Classification (NCBI taxonomy): domain Eukaryota; kingdom Metazoa; phylum Chordata; class Actinopteri; order Gadiformes; family Lotidae; genus Molva; species Molva molva. The sequence continues at coordinate 5,542 of OOFG01060285.1, forward strand.
CTCCCCTTTATCAGCTTTGGTGTTGCATCTGCACACTCCAAACATTCGCCATCTTCAGTAGAGGCATCGGCTGCTCTATCAGGAGCACAGCGTCATCCGCACCACCAGGGGCACCAGCACTGAGGTGGGCTCCGTGAGAGTGGGGTGTTTGATTTGATGGCCCCTTTGCACAGGTCGTCAATAGCAGGGTAAAGTTACTTTATTTTTCTGTAATTTTAACATTAGGTTTAATTTATATCTGTCGCAGCACCAGCATGGTCAATGTATATTTACTTGACTAGTTGTGTCAATAAATCTAACGGACGCATAATTAATGTAATAAGCAACACTTGTGTTTTTCCTACTGTGAAAGGCCCCATCAAATAAAGGTTTTGTAATCCAAATGAATGGCTACAAAACCTATGATGATGTTTAAGGAGGAATCTTTATATGCAACAAAAGCAAACATTAAGCAACTAGCCAAGTTATATAGCAATACTAATTGTAAGATAATGATATTCTGAGAAATGTTTTCATGGCAAAAGAAAATTCTGCTCTGTTTTTCTAACGAGATACCTCAAAATCCCAAGAGAAGCTCACATTACCCTAAGAGCGCAATTTCATAGAAGCAAACATGTCCTGCCTGTTTAGTTTAATCCAGTTTTATTTTGGTTTATGTTTGAGACATTAGGATATCGACCCCCTTCTTGAAATTACCTTTGGAGGGTAAGGCTGATTAGCAGCAGCAACCGTTCTCCATGTAGGTGAGAGCTTCTCTTGGGATTTTGAGGTATCTCATTAATTCAGAAAAACAGAGTAGAATTTTTTTTTGCAATGAAAACTTTTCTCAGAATTCTGAGATAATAAACTCGTTAATTCAGAAAAACAGAGCAGATTTTTTTTATCCATTAAAACTTTTCTCTGAATTCTGAGATAATTATGTCGTTAATTCAGAAAAACAAGAGCAAAATTTATTTTCTCAAGTGAATGCATTACGCTTCCGTAATTTTAAGCATTGTAATATATTTTATTTGTGTTATATATATATCCATGGATTTATCACCCTCTGGCCGTCCTTAGCATGAACAAATATGTCGGTATCTATTTGGGACAGAATATGCGACAGCGTTGTTCCTAGAACTACCACTGCGAGCGCCCAAGTCCACTTATTGCGATGTTACCCATAACGCCTTTTTCAAACTTAGAGAGGAAGAATTGAGGATTCCCTGATTGGTAGCAAGACAATAACACACACAGAACATTTTAGAATACGCTTACAATATAAATTACAACTTAAAAAATGAATCAAAATTAGTTAAAATTCAGCAAATTGGCTTTAGATTTTGTGGCCACGTCTGCCTGCATAGGATTCAGCATAAACTAAAGAAGAAGAAGAAGCTGTCGGGATCTGTAAACATGGACGATGAAGAGATTGCAGATAGCTGGGAAGAAGCGGCGGACAGCGGGGTATGGAAGACTTTGGTCTTTTCAAGATTGTAGTCTTACATTAATCGACAGAGGTCCGATCATTGCGTTGCTTCCTCTACTAGTAGGTCGGAGAGTCGGAGCCTTTATTTTCTAAAGGTGTGTTGTTTTGAGAACAGCGGTGAGCCTGGATCTATCTGCGGCTCTGCAGGCCGCGTCCACACTGAATCACACCGCCTTGATATCGGACGAAATTAACTTTTTTTTTTTTTTTAAATGACCTGCATAGGTAATTAATAATAATCCAAATCATACCCACCTTGTCGGCAACCATATAAGGCTTTCATCGTATGGTGTTCTTAATTTATTGTGGATATTCAATTTTACAGGGCGTTTTGATTTATAAACGGAACACATTCAACTTTATTCATTTTTGCCATATGAATTATATTACATCTCACAGAATTGATGCGAAAGGCCAGAAATAAAATTTTTGTGGAAAGAATATCGACCTTGCAAATTATGATCATACGGCAACGGAGCCTTTCAGTACTAATATTCTTTGTTTATCTTTTCAGGAAATAGAGAGAAGACTCGAGGCAAAGCTGAAAATAAGTCGAGAAGCAAAGTAAGTAAACAAAATATATTTGAACAACAGTGAACATATCAAAAGTGGTTATTGTACATTTTTCACAGTCACATCGTCTTTTACTTACATATTTGTTCCATTCTTTGATTAGGAAATCCAGCTTGAGTTCAGGAGGCTCAGTTGTGCGTACTGGTGTTGTAATCCAGGACGACTCACTACCTGCAGCACCCCCACCACAAATCCGCATTCTCAAGCGTCCTTCAAACAACGGCATGATGGGAAATCCTTCATCCTCCTCTCGACCCTCACAGCAGATGAAGTCTCTTGCCCAGCGAGAAGCTGAGTATGCAGAGGCCAGGAGAAGGATTCTGGGGAGCGCAAGCTCTGACGACGCCCCCCAGGACAAACCATCTCAAGACAGGTGACAAAAACCCACCTGTATCCCAAAGTCACTTCAATCATACATTCTAGAATATGGATAGAAATGTATCAGTAGGAAAGTAGCTTGACGCTAACAATACCTTTCTCTCAATATATTTAAGGCAAGTTCGAGTTTGTGGTCAACAACCACCATCAGAACCAGTCTGTCCAAACATTCATGTGATCCGTCAACCCACCGGGCCGGACGGTACTTCCGGCTTCCGCCTCTGCAGATAAATAAGAACAGGCTGCCCATGAAATGAAATCCGCCATTTTCCTCCCCCTGAATGGCCATCTAGAGTGGAAATCGAACCAGGTGTGTGGGCGGCATTGTGTATGACACAGGGAGTGGTGGGATGGATTACACATTGATGGATGGACATATGAAGATGAAACAGAATATATGAACCGTTCCGCCCCTCTACACTCTGTTGACTGCCATGCACCTTGCCTTTTGCCTTGTCTTTTCCCTGTGTGGAACTGTGAAAGGGGCTGGTATAGATTTTCCTGCAGTCAGAAGCCCCTGCGGTTCTATGCTGGGATAAGAATAATTCCTCAGGTCCCCACACACTGTGATATTCCCCATGATGTAACTATTGAGCTGGCCAAGGACTCGCCGCTCTCGTTGGCTGGCTATGAGCCAGGACAACAGGTTTGTATTGGCCAAGGGAGGATAAGGAAAGAAAAATAATCTGTTCTAATGTGCTGGAGGTTTGTGACATATCTACCAGGGACCAACTTGCCATTTCTGGCCCTCTGCCTTGGTTTTCGTTTAAAAGCAACTGGATAGTTAATTGGAAAGTTATGAAAAGAGAATCCTACTTCAGATTTGTTTTTGTAAAGTGTCAAGAAATCCCTATGGACAACCAGCAGATTTCACAAACGAAATGCCAGTAAAGCGGTACCTGGTGGAAAAGTCTTTGGCCAAAGATTGTATCAGTGAGTTATAAAATAGGAGTAAGTCTTGGTTTGTTAAGCAATAATTATTTTCCCGATTGCCTGCATACCGTTTTACATTTGTTTTTTATTATTTATTAGTTCGTTTTTATTGGCCATTTCAGTTGTATTTTTTTTGTCTCCATTTTTCTTTTAAATATTATGTTCAACAACATTGTTTATGTCAAGGAAAGAAAAATAACAATACAATCTGCTTTCTCATAAGAATGTTGACACATTAGAGAAAGTTTCAACAAATATAAAACTACATTGAAACTATCCCTTTTCATGAATTTGATATAGGTCACCTGTTTAGGTATAGTGATACAGCCTAGAAAAGTAATCATATTCTTTAGTAGTAAGATTGAAGAAGTGGGAGATGTAAACACTATGTGTTGGTGTCTAATCTATAGCAGAGAAATGACCAAATGCAAATTAAAAATACACCAAAAAAATTAAAACCGATACACTAAACCATGACACTTTAGCAGGTTCATTGCTGATTTCTGAATAAAATCAATGTTTTTAGTAAGATATTCGTCTTCAGATAATTTCCTTTCACATATTTTTTATTAATTGTTTTATAAATCAATAACACTGCCAGGTTTTACAGCATCACTTCCTGGGGGCTGTATTTAAATAATGATGCATGGTATGGACTTATAACAGGAGAGGACAGATGTTTTTTAGAGAAAATATTCTACAATCTCTCTTTGGCAGATATTAAAACCTAAGCAATTCTGGAGGAATAAACTCACATTTATGAGTCTACCACGATGTCTGTCCATAGTCTTAAAAACATGTTACCTTATTTTTGCCATTCATTTTGAATTTCCCCATTCACTGCATATTCAAGATTTTTTTCTTAGATGGTGTTTCATGATACGGATTAAAATGTATGTATTTTCCTTCATGTAAAACTGTCCCAACCTGTCTAGCTCTGAAATAGTTTTACATGCAATGAAACGTGTCTAATTAGTTAGCCACAATTGAATATAATTTGTTTCATTTGCATGTAAGGTGCAAAATGAAAGAGTTCTCAATTAAAAGTATTGACAAAGTTGGCTTGCTCTATATGTTCTAACAAAGTGTTTCCCAACCTTGGGGTCGGGACCCCACTGTGGTCTCCTGATAAGCATTGCTTGAGACTACAGACTTCTAAACGATGGTTTTGATGGTACAATTTTGATTATAACGTAATAAAAAAGAGGTCTAGACTATGATTCGTACTACACACAAGCGATCTACCACATCACCACACATGGCATGGTGATGATATGGTTAGAACGATGTGTGTTGTGTAAGAAGATGCAAGTCTTGGCGTATCATTTTCTGATCTAAAAATGAGGTTGCAGGCACCTGCTCTTTAAGCTCTAATGCTCCACCACTGGGATTCATTTTGTAAAGTTTTTTTTTAATTCATTGTTGTTCAATTCAGCTATAACATTGTTTTAATTTGCTTGTCATTTTGAAACCTGAAAAATGTCTTAAATTCATAATTACCCTTTAATAAAGACGGTGAACATGAAGCAATGCATTTTTGTTCAATTGTTTGTTATTACCATGGTTTAGTGTACATACACTATTTTGATATTTGACAAAAATGGAAGTAGAAAGACATTATAGCTTTGTAAATTCAACACATCACGCAGCAATGTATAGCTTGGAGGCCTCAGGTCGTCTGATTGTGTTGTTCCTAGTGATAGTGTCAGAATTTAATGAATTTATATTTCTTATGCAAAAAACGGGTTAGGGTTAGATCTATTTCAATGTATGGTATGCAGGTCAATTCAGTACATTTGATAATTTAGTGTGCACATTTTGACCACAGCTTTGAAACTGAATTCAAGATACACATAATCTATCTGACTTCGATGTTTTGTCACAAATAATGGGCTCTAGCCAAAACCTAAGCGAAAACGGTTTGTGGTCCAGTATCGGATGAAAAGTGGGTTGGACAACTAGTGCAAAATGGTGACGCGTGAACCATCCTCGCCAGAAGAGGCGCTGTGTAGATAAACACAAGCCCTCTTCGGACTTGTCTGACTTCTGTCTAATATCAAGCCGCCACTGGTTGTCCATTGAATTTTCTAAGTTTAGTTTGTAAAACTTGACAAAATGGCAGAAGACAGCAGTTATGAATCTGTCATTTGTGTAAAGCCAGAAGTGCACGTATACCGCATTCCGCCCCGTGCTTCTAACCGCGGATATCGGTAAGCATGTCGAGTTTGTAGAGAGTAACTGGGCTTCTTAGTACTGTTAGTTGAGCTGACAAGGATATGGGTCGAAGAAGTGTCGATCATTTGGCTAATTTGGCTAGCATTACTTAGCTTTCCGAATAGAATACGTACACATTAGTGAGGAAATTGTCAGACTTTCTGTTTTGCTCAAAACGTATTCTGTTTAGTACTTTCAGGTCGGTCACATGCATACATTGATCTACAAAACAGCGGGTTGGCTGTATACCTGCTGGCCAGGTTGCTCAACATAAGGAATCTTGCATACACTGAACGTCTGATGTTCATATTTGAAATAAGAACGTTTGTTGTTGAAATAACAATCCATATTGTAGATGTTTTTCAATAACAATCAGTCCTAGATGTGATCCCAATAGCGTTGTTCTTTTTTGGGTTGACCGCAGAAATCAAGACAACAAAATGTTCCATTGCATCTTTTACAGATAGTAAATAATATTTTACTGAGAAAAAAACCCAATGTAATGTCCTGACTTGTCTATGTTGATCAACATCCGATGTTACAACAGGAGTAACTTAAAGATGGGTCAGGGGACACCGCAGAAAGTTGTAGGCAATCCAGGGAATTTAGTGGTGTAGATATGCAAATTGCAAAACGCCAACTCAACATATACTACCTCAAACCTCTTAATATTCAAGCCACTATAACTGTTTTAGTCTGCTAAGCATGTGTAACTAACTATGATTTCCCAAGCTCTACTCATCTGGGTGTAAAAAGACTGGGTCATCCGCATGGAAGCAATACATCGGTTCTGTGAATGACAATCACAGTCTACTGTTATGTTTATCAGGGCGGCAGACTGGAAGCTAGATGAGCCGGCATGGACTGGCAGGATGAAAATCATCTCTAAGGGCAAGGTGGCGTTCATCAAGTTGGAAGACAAAAACTCAGGTAAACACAAGCTGCATGCCATGATATCATTTTACTCAGTTGACCACTGAACGCAAGGTCTCATTATATTCACTGTCTGCAGCCGGCACTTCTGTCTGATTTACGTCTGCACTTAAATGGTAGGTCACATACACCTGCTATTAGAGTATGTTTTAATGAAACGTTGGATGGATCTATTTTCACCAGAAGTCCATATATTGTTGATGTATGTATACATCACTTTGTTTTTTATTGTTATAACAAACACACTATTTTATTGTTATCTGTTTGTGATCTTTGTAGTACACAACATGTCTCGCAACAGGCGAAAACATATAATTAGGGCCCCTGCTCTTTTTGAATTGGCTATATTTTCTTTCCACTATTTGCATCCTGCTTTCC
>OOFG01060287.1:0-13049 GCA_900323295.1 Molva molva
CATGACAGTGCCTCTCACAGCCAAAATTCTCCTTTTCCTGACACCTTCCCCTTCCTCTTCCTCCTCCTCTTCCTCCTCCTCCTCCTCCTCCTCCTCCTCCTCTCAAAGTGCGTGACAGCACTGTGTGTGAGGAAGGCTAGCAGCACATGAGTCCAACATGTCTGCTCCCTCAGGTGTGTGAGAGGGGTCAGCATCCCCACTGGTCCCAGGAGGGGAGTGGCACAGAGGGACCATGGCAGAGCTGTTTGTACAGGGTCAGGCAGAGTGTTCACATGCATCGCGTCGGCTTATAAATGTAACCCTGGTTATTTTTATGGAAATACATACATACTTGGATCATTTAATATCGATTGCAGATGTTCCCGAAAGCAATTAATTAATTTCCGGTCATTTGTTGACGCTCCCTAGTTTTTGCAACTGTAAAGACTGGATTTTGGTTGGAGACTTGACGAATGCTTGTAGAAACTATATAAAGTTAGGGACAGGGAAGAGACTGAAGCCCAGATGTGTCATGCATGCCGGTGTGTCATCGTCTTTGCAAGCACGAGGTGTTCTGAGAGACGGTGACGATGAGCAGACGAACGCGAGGCCAATGTGGGTAGCGGTCTGCTTATGTAAGAGCGGTAGAGGTCCTACATAGCCCCGGTTTGTTGTGTAAGTGTGCATCTGTGTATGTGTGTGTTTGTGGGTATGTGTCTGTGTGTGTATGTTTTTGTATGTGTGTGTGCATGCATGAATGAATGCAATAATTGTTGTTACACTATTATGTGCATGAATGATATAAATTATTAGATATAAATGAATAATACTATGATAATAACATAATACTGACAGTAATATTTGTACTTACAGTTCACATATTAGTATACATTCAATGTGACTCAATGTGACGCACACAACATGTCATGAGTTAACAGCTTTCTGAAAAGGTTGAAGACCGCATCTTAAACCCACAATAATCACGAGTGACAGAAGTGTCCATTCATCTCACTGTCCTGCGGCATAGATGAATATACACACGCGCTCCTTCGTGGGGTCCACATGACTATGGCCATTGAATTATCATCGCTACCCGCATATCCAATGATTTATCACTGCCATCTACCTAAAGGTCAGAGGTGTATCCGCAGTTTTCATGTGATGATTTGCTTCCAAACCAAAAAAAAACACACACACACAGAGTCCGAACGTCCCTCCCTGTCACAGCCTCTGATTGATGACATTCCTCTTGATGCTAATACGAGTTAAATCACATTGGCTTTGATTTCTCTCTTCCGACTTTTTCCCAATCCTTCTTCTTCTTCTGCGTTTCCCTTCTGAAAGATCAGGACCTTGAATTGCACATTTTGTTGTTGTGGAAACGCATCGTAGATCAACCTCCATGCACCTGAGGATGTTGTTTTCAGCACAAATCGGTCATCCGCGCACCGACAGATGGAAATGTCAACCATTAAATCAAATTACGCCGTAATACAACGAAACATTAACATGACAAATCATAAAAATGGACAGCTATGACACAAACATGATTCATGCTAATTAGATTAGATTAGTACGCTACTGTTGGCACTGCCGTTGAACCGTTTGGGTTCTGTGTGAAATAGAGTGTGCATGAACCTAAAACCCACACAGCCATGACGGAAGTATGCATGTGTTCCCAGGCCTTGAACTAGCTCCAGCTCCAGATCTGTTCCATGGTCGCTTCATGTATGCCTGGACTGGGTTGAGTCCGTCTTTGTGTATCTATGTGTGTTTGTCTGTGTGTTTATATGTTAACTTAAACATTTTGGTGGCACTTTAGAAAAACTGCAACTTAGTCGTAAATAGTGAATCCATCAATTCAGCATTTATAAAGTGTTGTTCCTACATGAATACACACTAGTAAGCAAATATAAAAAATACTAACGAGAAAATGGTTTATTAGTTAATGCTGCAAATCATGATTAGTTCAGGTAGTTATAAACCATTAGTTGTGTTTTTTGTGTGAGCTCATCTATAAGGTGGACCATGTATGCCTTACTAATTATTACTACTATCTATTAATATCTTAATGATCATTTATAAGGGATTATGAATAGCTTACTAATGAGTATTCATGTATGAACAATGCATCATACATGAGGAATTCACTATTTACTTAATTCTTAAAAGTTTTTCTAAAGTGCTACCAAAATGTTATACCTTTCCAAATAGTGTGTTTGTGCATGTGTGTGATGCTGACACACAGACGTGTGAATGCAGTGGCCTGTTAACAGGTTCAAAGCATACGCCACACCACAAAACTTGTGTGTATGTTGGTGTATGTGTGTGGGTGTGCGCACCTGTGTGTGTGTGTGTGTGTGTGTATCTGTGTGTGTGCATTCAGGGTGAATATGCCTCAGTCTTTTTGTGTATGAGTCTGTATGAGTTAAGTTTGCACCTTTCAAAATGTGTGTGTATGTGTGTTTGTGTGTGTGTGTGCGTTAGATTGTGTGACTGCATAATTTTGGCCCTAAACTGGCTGTCCGGGGGGGATATGGGCTGGGGATATGGGCTGCCTGAGTAACGTTAAGATGGGAGACTGTTTTGTTCCAGGAACATCTGATAAATATGCAAGCATGGCTCTGAATGTTTTCTGTTGGGATTAAGAGCATCTTAAATTCCCCTGGAGGGAAGAGAATATGTCTTATATTTTATTTTAGAAGCCTCTTGCCTCCAAAATAGTTTTCTATTTTATTTATACTCAATTTAAGACACAGTGTTGAAGATACAGAATATGTAATGGTATGGATACCGGTATATTATTTTTCGACATAAACCTAAGCCTAGAACCTGCATTTAGATAGAGACATATTTGTAATGGAGACTTATGCAACAGCATTTGTAAACAAAGGGGAAAGGTCACTGACTACTTCAATGAGATGTGCTATTCGTCCGTTGGCAGTAGAAGTGGACAGCTATTCAACCACTCAGCGGTTGTTGAGGTAACCTTTTGTTTATGACCTTGATTGGATATTGAGAGTTTAGTCATGTTTCATTGATCTGAGTGTACTATGTATGATGACTTGAGTATGTCAATGTATAATGCTACACCAAACCGTTATCAGATATAGTCTGAAGATGATGATGAGGATGATGATGATGATGGTGATGAAGATTGGGATGAGGATGATGATGAAGATACTGATCATAATGATGATGATGATGATGAAAATGATAATACTAATAATAATGATGAGGATGAGGATGATACTGATCATAATAATGATGAGGAGGATGATGATGATAATACTGATAATAATGATGATGATGATGATGATACTGATCATAATAATGATGAGGAGGATGATGGTGATGACAATGATTATGCTATCCTCGCAGACTCTCTTCACCATCTTCAAGAATGAATAAAGCAGACAAAGATTTTGCATGTCATATTCCTCTGCCTAAAAGTTATCAGATGAATTGCACGGATGTGATAAGTGAACATAGTTGGTACATGAGGAGTAGTTGGCAGCTATCATTGCATGGACAGCAGTGCTCTCATCAATATGGATGAGGAAATTACCAAAATCGGATACATGTCCACCATCAGAAAATGACCACGATGGCAGAATCAAAACACAGACTCTCATTCACTCTTCACTGTCTACACTCAATTGCACATCTGGTGTTCGCTTCACATATTCTGCCAAATGGCAAACCTTCTTTTAAGATCATCTTTGGTGCTACTGATAAGAATAATGACGATGACGACAATGACGACAACGATAAAGCTATGTTAAAATACTACTAAACTGTTGCACATTTGCACGTGTAACAGGAAACAGTACGAGCAGACTCTATTAATGCAGCGATAAGCTCAACGACACGGTGGGGAAGTGAAATGCCTAGCTAGACACAGCTACTGTGTTAATTAACAGAGACAGGAAGCAATCCGTCTAACTTGGCTGCCAATGAGTTTTCTTTTCTTCCCACAGCTAAAGTGGTGACTTTCAGTTTTAAGGGCACTTACCTTTCCAGCCAGATAAAGGGCCATTGCACTTCTGATGTTTCCTTATGGTATTAGTAAGGTTGATATTGGACACAATTAAACCTGTTTACAACTGCTCCTGTTTAGTCATAATACAAGTATTGGGCTAAATGCATACAATGCAATACAATCAAATTTGTTATTAATATGGGATAAACTGTAGTTGAATGTATATATATAGTTATTGTAAAGTGCCATAATGAAAAAATGGTGGTAACACTTTACAATAACATTCAGTCATAGATCATTCATAAACCATAAGTTAATTATGAACTCATCATTGACAAAATATTAATATACATTTGTAGATGATAAATGCTAAGCCTGCAAGCCTATCCACTGGACTGTACCAACTGGTAGGTGATCTATCCATCATACATCTGCACACACTTGTTATGTCACTAGAGGGTCGATTTGACATGGCTTGTAATGGCTAATCAACATCACACCTGTTGGTCAAATAGGGCCCTTTGACATAGCATTTATTCATCATCCTCAAATGTATATTAATGATTTGTTAATGAATAGTTCATCATTGACTTAAGGCTTATAAATTGATGTTTTATTCATGATTAATTCATCATTGTCTAAATGCTTATAATGACTTATGACTTAACCGCATTATAAAGTGTTACCAAAATTGTATATATATATATATATATATATAGACCGATATATTTTGGGTTAAACAATATCTTATTTATTGCATCTCCCTGTGTCCTTTGGCTGGATGTCTTACAACTGCTTCCCATCTCATTAATCTTGCTGCTTTTTAATTTTTGCCTAGTCTCACTTTACTGTATTCTTACTTGCTTCGGTCAGCATGCCTTCTGACCTTAAGTATTTTAGCATTTTGTCTGCTATTTTCAAAGCCAAGGCCTGCATGCATTTCTATTGCCTAAGACTCACTTGTGTGAGTCTGTGTGGGCTTTATAGTGGACAAAGTTAGAGGATGTTTGGCTTTCTCATGAATATTATTTCATACTCATAAGTATAAAAAGAAGATGAGTTAGCACTTTAAAGAACTGCAACTTTGAAGCATTAATAAAGCAGTGCAGAGATTAAGCCAAAGCAGTGCAGAGATAAAGCCATGCAGAGATTATGGGTTATAAGATAATTTATTAAGCGCAGGTTAATGATTTACAAACTATTTACAATGTGTTTGTAATGCTTTTAAAACACTTAATAATGCCCCCGAGACACCAGCTATGATCTCATCTGAGGTTATAATTGACATTCCAAGTCACATGACATCCTTGACATTGACATCGGTTACCTCAATCTCTACAGGCTTCGATGGAGACTCCCCCACGGCGGGACTTGACCGAGGGTCTTTAGAACCAACAGCTTTCTCCACTGCCCCACAGAGAACCTCATGACAAACTAATAAAAGTGTGAATTCAGATAAACCGTCAGCCAAACTCAATTCATAAGCCGGGTAATGAGCCCCATGCTCCTTTAGTAATTTCAACAAATCCAGTGATTCACATGACTCGTATGACTGTCGGTAAAACGTCTACGCAAAAGGAACTATTATTAAAAGAATCAGGAATATCGCTTAATTAAACAACTCACCTAATAATGATAAATTAAATCCACACAAGGCAAAATGTCGGTTGACATGATACCACTCCACATAAAGAATACAAAAAAACCAATTGAATGACTAAATGAACGTACAGCCACTGGGACACCACTTCTAAGGCCCTGGACCTCAACTCCTCGATTACACCAAAGATATCTTTTTTGAGATCGATTTTTTAATTATGTAAAGGCTGGATTGATTAATTCAGGTAATAAGAAAGCATTCGTTATAGCGTAAGTAAAGCCCCAAATCACTTTCTTCAGTTGAAAAGGGTTCACTTTGGGTCTCACAGGATTATTGTGTTTGTGAATTTTGGAAAAAATGTATAGAGTTGTTAGACAGGGGACATTCTCTGTAAAATATGAGAAGTCTGCAACTTCTGTCTTGAAATGCTTTTCCAGAGTGCTCGTTTTGTATTGGCTGCATACCCTGGCTCGAATGACACACGTGCTCCTATTGAACCCCATGTATTTTTTTTTCTAAAACCTTTAAACCGTCAAAAATGTTGGATTGCATATTTTTAAAGGCGGAATGGGGGTTTACTTACTCTTTAAGACTAAGACATGCTGGAATATAATTTTGAGACTTATGTGGGTATTGGTTCTGCTATAACGTTATCCCATTATCATATTTCAAATTATTACGATTATAAATTGCTCACTAATGAGTATTCATGTAGGAACATTGCTTTTCAAATTATGAATACACTATTCATTCACTGTTTACAACTTAAATAATGCTTCCAAGTTGCAGTTATTCTATACTGCAACTTCGCTACCCATTTGATTTTATGGATGTTTATTGTCTGCATTGTTTTTTTCTTTTCTTTTCTTTACTTTTTCTTTACTTTTTCTTAAGTACCATTTGAACTGATGTGTGTTACACCATCATTTCCCCCACGCCAGCCATCCATGCATCCACCCATGAAAGGTAAACTGTTAAAGCCCTTATTAAAGGGCATCCTCATATACCCCACCCATTGTCTCCTCTGTTGTCCTCTGTGTGTGTGGCTTGACTTACAGACTGCAAGCCCCATGCATGTTGGCTCGGGAAAGAGTGAAGCTAAAGTCAGTGCACCGGTCGCCTGTGGAGAAACCATTGAGTGTGATTGCTTGTGACTGCATGTTATTGTCATTGCTTTCAACTTATTAGACTTCTTGGAATTCATTGTTTTTTCTTTTCGTTTTCCGCTTAATCCCAGAGCCATCTCGCACGGCTGCCAACGCTTTGAAGAAAATCATTCATTTTCCAGTCAGAAACTCTCCTTTCATACATCAATCACCATTTTCACCCAATTTTGAATCAGTTTGTGGAATCCCAATCAACTTGCATATCTTACCACAAACAACAACCCTACGGCAGTCCCACTTTACCTTGTTGGCACATTTTGAGTTTGCAAAGTCAAAGCCCTTCCCTTGTTATCATTGATTACTCTGGATTTTGTAATCGAGCCACGAGCCTAGATGTACAATAAAAAGCGCGAATGAGTGGGACCGTTTCATGGATAGCGTGAAAGAAAGCATGGCGGGCAGTTTACTACTTCTTTATAAACATGGAGGTCCTCCAGTCATGCCTTTTAATGCCCCCGTCATCGGCCCACAGAGATGCAGACGGCGTCTGTCAGGCCCTGCTCTTTCTCTGCGCTATACCTTGGAGGGGGGAGGGGGCTGTAGGTTTGTTTGACTCCAGCCTCCTCCATCAGCCGCTCCCTTCTCCACGAGCCGTGGATCTGCAGTCGACCTGTACCGGGTCAGTGATGAATTTCAATCGAAACACAAATAGACTTGTTGAGACGCCGGCTCCGCAACGCGCCGCCGACGCTGCTGCTGCTGCTGCTGCTGTTCCAGACGGGGACCCTGTTGAGACGCTCTCATGTCTCCGTGTTCTTCTGGAGATGAAAGGTGCGATCAGAACCAATCAATCGTGTTGCGTCCTGCAGGCCGCACACAAGCTCCCAACAAACACTTCTTGTTCAACTTTTTCCTCAACCCCGCTGTCGAAGGTCGCTTCAGAGAGAAGTGCTGAAGTTCTGCATTTGATACACGTGATTGTAAGTTTTGCAAATGTAAATATTGATGTTCATTGATGAGTCCCGAGTTACTTTAGCCCTAAATCCTGACTCGTGAAGGAGTTCCAGCGGGTTCGGTCTTACTGCCTTCACATCTTCAGTTCTCCACTGACAACCCGAGAGATGAGAGGGGTGGAGGACAGGGACATCAGAGGGGAGTGCCATGCAAATACATACACACACGCACATACATACATACACACACACACACACACACACACACACACACGCACACACAAACCACACACTCAAACAACACCTGTCCTGGCCTGGAGCCAGAGAAAACCAGAGGAGGAGCGCTGTCTCTTCAGTCAAGTCGAGTGTGTGTGTGTGTGTGTGTCTGTGTGTGTGTCTGAGTGTGTGTGTGTTAGTGTGTGCACAAGGTGTTGTAAGTTCAATCGCTTCACAGAGATCAAAGTGGGGGCCCTCGCCGCTAATGATGTGATGTGAACCACCAGCACTACCGGCCCCAGCAGCAGCAGCAGCAGCTGGGACGGCCCCAGTGCTCCCTCCGTTGGGACGGGGGCCACGGCATCTCAACTCCACCAAGATGGATGGCCGTATTTGGCCAGCCTCTGCTAAGGGTGCAGACCTGTTAGCAAAACAGGATGTCAATAGAGGGGGCTGAGGTCTTTCGGCAGGGTCCATCGGAATAGCACAAGCAAGGCCCTCTGGTGGTCTGCCTGCTTCTGCTGTCGACACTTTTTACTTTTTTACTGGCGTTCCATCACAAGAGACTAGTTTAATGTTTGAAGAGAGATTATTGATACACAGTGTTAGTTTTGGCGACCGTGATTCCTTCTTCTTTGTTGGATGTGAAAGCCAGCAAATCGCCGCGAGATAAGATTCCTCCCTGATGGATGGTTTTGGTGGGGATGAGGTGGCTGGATTGGATCCCTGGTGAAGTCTGGTCTCTCCTGGATACATCTCCTGTTGCGGGAGACGGGAAGGAGCCCAGGACTTGGGGTAGAAGAGAGTGGAGGAGGGCTGCAGTGGAATCTAAATAAGACAGTGAGGCACTGGAGGAATGGAGTGTATATGTAACTCCCTCCAGTGACCACGAGCTTAACCGTTCTTTAAGTACTGGTGGTTTGAAAAACGTATACCAGTCCCACTCTGGGAAACACAAAGACACACAATGCAAGTCTGGTGCTCCCGCCACAATAAAGGTCCCCAGAACAGTTCCTAACTAGTGTGAAAATCATTATTAATTGAGCAAACACACACAAATGAGGGAAAGACTAACATGCATTCTGACAGTTACAGTATATGCACTGGAATTGGGGCCATTTCATTCATCAATAAAGGAATGGGAACCTGATTGGCCAAGTAGAGATGGGAGTGGCCTGCACTGTTTGAAATGTTTGATATGTGAGATGATGACGGAATCATTGTCATGTCGCAGTCCTTAAGTTGCATGTTTGAGTCCAACTAATTGAGACCAAGAATGTCAAATTTGCATTCTTCATTCAATAATTTGATAAAAAATAACTAACCAGACTTCATTAATTCAGGTTAATGAACTCCAGTTGGGTATCATTTGATTACAGTTTTAATGATGCACTGAACTGAAAAGAGTGGCATTGTGTATACAATACAACTGAAAGGGAAAACAATCACAAATCCAACATAAAGGGACATATAATCCACATTATAAAACAAAACACACACAGCTCCACTTGTTTTCAAAGTACTCCGTGTACTTTGAGAGGGGTTTTATTTGAAGAATACAAAACAATGCTATTGATTTTTGTGGATTGAGAGCGTGTCCAGGGATCATCATTATATGGGTACCAAGAGACCCCCTGTATGTGTGTATTGTAGACACATGTATTTGTCTCCTCCTCTATAACCATGGCTGCTTCATGTCAGCCAGCCTCTTCCCACGTCTCTTTGTTCTCGTTGTTCCCCTCTTCATTTTCAACAGATTCCACACGTTTCCTCGGTCAAGAGAGAGAGAGAGTGCTAAACATTATTTAATACTTTTGTATGATACGATTTGTATTGTACATTTTCTTAAGATCTACACTGCTAGGTTGTCTTTTTTTGTGTGTCAAAGAGATCCCGTTCCTACGGTGTTGCCAGATCTGGGGAAAATAGTGCTCGTCAAGCTATTGTGAGAAAATAAGTGAAATAAGCAACCCTGCACGCAGTCAATGGCATCGTAATACCTGGGAGTCCGGTTTACCCGCTACGTCTCCGCTGTACACAGGCTTCATTTGTGTCTTTTCATCACTGCCTCACAGCATCAGGACCACATTCAAAAGTCGGCCGACGTTCTAGAAATGTATTATCACAAAATGTGCTGTTTTCAGGTGTCTCTATTTCCCTTGTTCAATATGCAGTTGTGAAATAGAAAAGAGCAGAACAGCGTGAACAGGTGTGGAAGTGTCTGGTGAACGCCAGTTGTCTCCAAGCCACACAATGTGCGTGCATGTGTGTGTGTGTGTTGTGTCATCAATAGTCTCCCCAGAGGTAGATCCACGGATCAGGACCCTGGACAGCACCCCTTTCAGGAACAAGACCATATTTGGCAGTTTTTTGTATTATGAGCGGCTGCGTTCTTCAAATCAATCAGTGTTATTTTGCATTCAGAGCCGTTGTAGGTATGATTTGAGAGCTGTAAAGAGATGGGGTGAAAAAGAGCAGCAGAGAGCAAGATTTCGAAACTAAACCCCAACAATATCCCCTCCCTCTCTGCTCCCTCCCCCCTTATATGTAGCCGCCATTGAGAAGTGTGGCTTTTCACACACCTGTGATTGACAGGAAAGAAGGATTGCCCAAAACAATCATGGAAGAGATTGGTCAGAAATGAGCCGGTAGCGGTCTAAAATCTAAATTGGCTCATACAGAGGCAGTCAACCAGAACAGATATTCTCACAGAGCATTTCACTCACTAATAGCTGATGGGTGGCTGTGGCATTTCTAACAAATTACACTCAATACTCTTAAAGGGTTAGTTCCGGGTTTGGGCTTTTTTCGCCTAATTGGTAATCTTACCCAGGGTTAGACAAGAGCAGTGAGACTACTGTTTTGTTGATCGGTTCAGTGATTCCCCTGTACATACCCGGTACCCTTTAGCATTAGCGCGCTGATGTAAATTCCCAGGTTGCCAGAGCATCAGCTCCACAACTCAACTTAATACACCTTTCAGATAGCAGACATGATTCTATTTGCATGTGTTTATCTGTAATAAACAACATAAGAAAAGCGAATTCGAAAAAAGACAATTCAAGCAGTTACTACAGCACAATTTATTTCCAAATAACTGCTTCACAATGATTCAGGAAGCCCCGACAACAACACAACTGATTTGAAGCACCCATGAAGAGCTGGCAGGATAGCAACTTTGTTATTCTCTGTGGTAGCCCAGTAACAAACATTTGAACAATCAAGGACGATTATTCATTCTTCATTATCCAACCTAATAATGGGACTTGCAAAGTAGAAAGGGCTCACCAGTTGGTTGGGGCAGATGCGTCATTGCCGGAGTCAACGGGGAATGTTGGTGCAACTGTGGGGCATGCCAGCGTATTGACACGGATACGGAGCGTCTGTGCTGCGCAGGGAGCTGGATTCATTGCAGCAAAGACAATCTATATTGTTTGGTGGGCTTGACAACTGGTGAAGAAATGCTTTCGGGAGCTTGCATCACTGAAAAAGAGGCCGATCAACCTCAATGTTGTTTAGACATTTTTTTTTATGTACCAAAAATAATCTCAGGTAACGAATTTGTGCTGTAAAAATTGTAAAAATATTATATAATTTAACATAGTTATTTACAGATATACAAATGTAAATAGATTTATGTTTGCAATATCTGGAAGGTGTATTCAATTGAGTTTTGCAGATAATGCTCTGGCACCTGAGAATTTACATCAGCACACTAATGCTAACGGATACTGGCTACGTACGGGGATCACTGAAAAGATTGACAAACAGTTGCCTCAATGCTGTTGTCTAGCCCCAGGAAGAATCACAAAAGGCGAAAAAGAAAATTTCCGAAATAACCCATTAAATCATACTACTGCACCTTCAACTTTGTCCGGTATCATTTTTTTTGTACCCACTCTTGCCTCACCTTTGCCACAGAGTGCTAATATAATAATAGGACCTTGTTGTGTAGAAACACTAGCACAGCTCCTATAGTTTATTTATATGTGCCCCCCTGCTCTGTATTATCTGGTGTGTGAAAACGTGGTGCTGGCGTGTTCCACTAACCCTAATGATATCAATATTTACAATAATAGTCAAAGTGAAACTGAGTAGCATTGATGGCATGTGTAATTATGTCACCTCGCTCCCCCTTGTGAGTGAATAACATTAGGAGCTTGTCTCTGAGCCACACAGCTGCCGGGAGCTTAATTTATAACACAGAAGGGGAAGCTCCACCCCTGTGTGGCACTACCAAAGGACTCCATATCTACATCAAGTACACGTGTGAAAGTGTGTACGAACATTTGTCAGTGTTTGATTGGTTGTTCGATTTTTTATATATTTTTTTATTGCAGTAAACAACACCAATTTGTTTTTGAGCTTAATTTGGCAAGCGACAACACAGTTGTGATCATTCGTGAGAGAGAGTAAAGGGTTCTGAACACTTAGATCTATAATCCTAGCAAATGGATGTGTATACAGTTTTTTTCCTCCACAATTCTAGGCTATTAGGGGGTCAGTCATTGACACAATATTGCTTTTGATTATTGGATTCCTTTATCCTCAAATATGGTTAAACTCCTAGCATGCAAAGATTTCTAGTATATAGTGAGCAACATATTAAGAAAATATAAATTTTGTACTGACAAATCTGCACGCGCAAACATAATGACTTGATTTGTTTTATCGTCATTTACAAAATTACAAAAGGGCCCCTCTTATGCCACCAGGTGTGAGTGTGATTAGCCATTACAAGCCGTTTGAACATCTGCCCTTTACTTTTTCTTAGTGACATCACAAGTGGGAGTGTCCACCTAGATGTATGTTGGATAGATAAGCAACAATTGCTACAGTCCACTTGGTAGGCTGGTAGACTGATCTATCCAACATACATCTAGGTGGACACTCCCACTTGTGATGTCACTAAGGCACAGGAAAAGGCAAATTTTCAAACGGCTTGTAATGGCTAATCACACTCACACCTGGTGACATAAGAGGGGCCCTTTAAAATTCCTGGATCTCAGGGATGCGTACTTCCACGTCCCAGTTCTCAAGGCTCACAGGAAGTTTCTACACTTTGCCTTCATGGGCGTGGCGTACCAATACCAGTGCCGGCCACTCGGTTACTCTCTGGCCCCGCGCATCGTCTCATGCAGGCAGCGCTGGGTGAGGGTTAGGGTTAGGCGTCAGGGAAAAAAGGAGAGGAAGCTGCAAGAACAGACAATCAG
>OOFG01060294.1:0-11789 GCA_900323295.1 Molva molva
GGCAGTGTAAGACCAGGAGAACATACTGTAGGAGAGAGGGTATACCAGGTGTACCACTAGGTGAAAGATAAGGATACATGGAGGTGAAGAACAAGGTCATCCCATCTTGTTAAGGGATGGGATGGAGAGAAGGTGGGGTTTGGATTACATTGTTTTTTTTTACCTTGGAATGCAATTCCTTACATACAAATACGATTTCCTGAGCCTTTTTTGGAGATTTTTGGATGTGATACATCTACATGTCATTCATAGTAATGTAGTGAAGTAGTGATGTAGTGAACAATTTATCCTGCCTAATGCGTTGAATCATTACTGGAAGATTAATGGCCTTAATCAAAGTTTGCCACTTTGCTGGCTGTTTCCAGTCCAAAGGTCTCGTTTCTTCTAAAATAGCATGTTTACATGCTGCTTTTAATAGAGGCTAGTAGTTTGTCCTTAGTAGGCAATGGCTCATTGATAGGCAGTGTAATGATCTATCTATGCGTACAAATTACAACCCCAAAAGAACTACAGTACTACAGCACTTTGAGTTTGTCCAATGTCTGAAGATAAGATACTTCCATATCTAAATCAATTATATATTAGGACTCCACATTCTCTATATTGTATAGATGATTAAATAATTGAATTAGGCTGACCTAACAAACCATTCTAAATCACATGAATATCTGTACTGAATATTTCATTATAATTCCCCTTTGGGTCTCATCTCTAGTACAGAAACGGTGCTGCAGTACATATTAAAATAAGATATTCATTACAGTGACTTTAATTCAGATACTTACTAGAGACTAAAGTAAGCTGTTGGTTCTGTATGATACGACTACTTGAATTATAGCTGGGAGTCAACCACTGCACTAACGAGCTAGAAAGCCGACAGCCGCTAAAGCTGTCGGCCTGCTGAATGGACTTTGAGTAGACCACTTTAGCAAGCCAAAATCATCATTTCATCTGTTAAATAAGTTAAAGAATGCTTTGTGATGGAATTTCCTTCACAAAGCAACACTAGTTTCACCACAATCTATTCCTCCCGGCATTCTGTTCAGCATGTGTTCATGAGAGTCATCCATAGGGATTTGTGTTTATGTTGTACACACCAGCCATTAGAGTCTCCGTTGGTAATTAAAACCTAATGCCTGTTTTTCCCATGATGCTTTGCTTCCACAGCAGGTCTCCCAGTGCTCACCACATGATTTCTGTCAACTTCCTTCCATGTTCATTTTGTTCCTTCGAAAACCAGGAGATGAGGGGGAAAGAGAGGCATTAGCTTCTCTGTTTCTTTAACAACTAATTATAAATCGGTCAGGTTCATCTATCCAGCATATTGGAGCTTCTCTCCTATATGCAGTAAAACATATTCAGTACACTTTCCTTTAATTAAATGGTATGATTAAACTGGTACATGGAATATCAGCCTTAGTAGATAATACAGTGGCTATGAGCCGTGCCCGTTACAGAGTACAGGGGTGGCTGGGTCAACGACACAAATCATTGTGTCGAATTGGCCATTCCCTTTCACCATCAATTCAATACGAGCATAACATTTAAATATCCTACCATAAATAACAAATATTAAAACCTATATATAAAAGCATTATAGAGCAGGCAATGCTGACATTTTTTATAATGTGTCATGTGTCTTTCATGTATCCATTCTTTATTGCATAATTTTTTCTATCTATTTCTGCCATGTGTGTGCCTGTGCGCCCCATCACAAAGGCTATTCCATAAGGGACAGTGAATGATGATTTAAACTCAAACACACTTGCTGGAAGAGGTATCCAGGGCCAAACCTGTGCAATAAAAGTAATTTAATACCATTGTTTATATTTATGTAAACACAACATTTCAATATGGATTATACTTTCATAGTTAGAGTCAAACCTTAAACCTTAACCTTCTGGAGAAATACGAGGACAAAAATACGAAAATGCAACTGAATCATGTGTTTGCCCTTGTTTGGGTTTATTCTTGTTTATCCTTCCCTCTAATAATATTTAGATATATTCCCAGTGATTTATTTGAGATGTTACGCACAGCTTCATAACTCACCTAGGAATGCAGAAAGAGCACGTAGTACAGCATGGTACAAATGTCCTTACCACATCGCTTATGATCTACAATCTTCAGTTGTAACCTTTTCAGATCAGCTTTACACCCTTTTTTGTAGCGTGACCTAATCTTTCTGGCTAGGAACATAGTTTTACTGCATCATTTGAGTGCTGACTAATTGGTGGGTCCCTGTCAAAACTCTCAAATCTGAATTGGGAAGTAGTGTTTTTAAACTGAATAGTGATGAGGGTTGATCTGATCATAAGCAGCATCTACAGAGCTGATATGAATGAATTGATGCAGGAGCATCTCTTAGTTAACTCCCACAAACCTTACGGGTTTAGTTCTTACTCTTTTACTTTCCCTCATTGAATAACTATGTATTTGAATAACCCAAGTTGATGGCTGGAGGGGTGGAGACATTATATGCAGCTACTTCCCATCACCCCTCATCAATGGGCATCAATTCAACAATTCTTGTGACTTCTAGAACTTCTGACCTGCCAGCCATTGCAAGTTTAAATAGCATTCCATTCCATTAGTTGATCACAGTTACATCAGACCCTGATGTACGCACAACATTTTGCGTCTGACCTCATTTTTGAAGAAACACAGCTTGATGTTCCTTTATTACAGAATTATTTTGGCTTCCAGCCAGTTGAGGCCTTTTCTCCCTAGCTTAGACAGATAGCTTCGTAAAAACTGAATTTCAGGTCAGGGGAGATGAGCAATACAGGGCAAAGTTAAAAGGGAATAAGAATTCAGAGGTGAACGATCACAATAATTGCCACGTACAAAATATATATAATCAAGGTTTGATGACGCAACCAAACACAAACTCTGCAGCGTTCTGCCAGGACAGTGCAATGAGGCGTGTGAATGAGATGTACTTTATACTATTGTCAATGACTGAGGAAAGTAAAGGATAATGAGATGTACTGTATACGATAGGTCCATGACAGAGGAAAGTAATCAGGATAACGAGAGCTGTGGAGCTGAAGGTTTGGTCATGATTCCTTAATTTGCCAATAGGTTCAAACTCCAAATACAATTTTATTTACTATTGTCATTAATTTAAAACCAAAATACTTCAGGAAGTATTGACATTAGTTACATCTTTCTTTTACAAGTACTTGTGTTGACAATTGGATACGACAAGGTCATATTAATATACATGAAGTCGTATGAAAGTGCTTGTATGCTAGCAGATAAAGAGCCCATTTATTCCAATTTCAAATCAACTAAATGACATGCTTTTTCCTGGGACACAACATAAAACCCAGTTTGATATTTGCCCCTGCCTGATAGGACACAGACATAGACAGGTGTGTGTGTGGGAGTTCAAAACGGCTATGCAGAGATCAGCAGGTTGATTGGTGAGGCTATGCTTCCCTCATCAATGAGGCAAAGTATGAGTGTGTAACAGCAGGGATGGCATCAAACTGAACAGCCCATTTAGCCTTTTTTGTGATGATTTTGTCCATGACTGCTGGGCCTGATCGTGCCATCTCTGTGGATGGAGTTTATCGCCCCCAGCAGCTTCAAAGACCCCAGACTTTCTGTATTGATATTGCATGTTGGCAGGATGGTGTAGTGGGCTAAGGCGTATTTACTGACTTAGTAAATGTTTGAAAAGGCCCAAATACTTTGACACCTTGGGCGCCTGATGTAGAAGCCCGGAACCAAAGTTTGCATAAGCGCCCTATACTGGTGGAGAAGACCATCATCAGAAGGCTAATATCAAGCCACGAGACAGGGCACACTGCCACCCAGGAGAGCCCAGGATGCACTGTGAGACATGTGGTTTTTGAGTCGTTACCTTGAACACTTTTTAAAAACAATTGGACTCCACTTGCGTGAGAAGATGAAGAGAAGAAGAGAAGGCTCGCGGTGACGCCAGTAGAGGCATGGTTCATGCTTGGTGGCCTGGATCATAGGTTAGCCCACCGACCAGTCTTCCTTCAGGGTCCCCCTGTCAGAGATAATACAAAAGCAACACCTGACACTCCTCAGGGAACTTCCCTGTCTCCTGTCCCTTTCCACTCGATCTACAAATCAGATGGTCAGGTACTACTCTGTGACAGGTCACCTTGGATAACATCTCAGTTAACTTCTCCATTGTACTCTGTACATGTACAGAGAAAGATACATTTAGATACTGTGGCCAGGAGCTGTATAATGTAAAAAACTTTAACAACATCCAGCAAAACAATGGAAACAAGTCTAAGAAGCTGATGGGAGTCTCCATCAAGGGTGGAGAGGTGGAGGTTGTGGGGTCATGCAGGTTCATGGGAGGGAACTTCCAACAATAAACCAGACTGGTCAATGACCACACAACCAAGGTGGGTGGAATTTGATTTCCTTACTTTATTCATATAGCCCAGAACTAGGTCGAAATGCTGATAACCAAGATGGCCCAAAGACTATGTGTTGGACAGCTGGCAACAGGAACTCCTGCTGCCCCCACCCTGAAGAACCCATCTTATTATTGCATGACTCATTTTTGTTATATGTTCATATACTATTAACAATTTTGTTTCAAGTATACATTATGTCTTATCAATTGCAACTCTGTTACACCATGTGTCTGTTTAACTGTCAAGGATTCTCCCCACATTATTTCTATCCTACGCCTAATAGGTTTTTATAACGGGTTTTAGCGAGTTGCTTCTAATTCAGACAACATGAATCAAACCACTAGTATATAATTACTAGTCAATTGAAAAGGCATTTGTATACATTCTCCTTGGACCAAGAGATGTCTCCCTTCCTCTCTCTAATTGAAAGATGTTAAGGTAGTTTGCATTTTCATTGCCACTGTAGCCACTAAGTCTGATACTGAGGCCATGCCAATCTACTGACTTCTTTGTTGTGCAGATTCCTTTAACTGTCTTGCAGCCTTGCAGACATGTCCACTTCCCCCATAGTGTATTGCAAACTAACTTGGTGTCTCCCACCATGGCTGACTTCAGCCATGGCCAATCCTAAACTCTCCACGATGGTCACTCCCCCTAACCTTTATTTCCTTTGTTGTTACTGCCAACGATGGGAAGATTTCCCTATAAGAATCATGTACACCCATTGTCTCAATGAATATACACTTGGTTAATTGCTGCCTGTATCTTCCCATGATCATGCTCTAAAATTAAATCAAGTACTCTGCCGTCAAGACGTCAACACTCACCTGACCTGGTTTGGGCCATTTATGTTGTGTCTATTGATAACACAAAAATGCCCTAAAAAATGAATATGAAATAAAAACAAAATTCCTATTGTGAAGTGACAGTGGAGAGGTGAAGCGTGGGCATGGTCTCAAAAGGTAGAAACTTGCTGAGTAGCATTTCTCTACAGACCGGAGCAAGCCAAGCATAGCCGGAACATCTTAGTTCATTTTTCGATTTCCAAGGGGTGTTATCAACGGGCGCAGACCAAAATTCCTTTGAACGCAATTGAATAGACCTACAACCAATCAGAGCAAAGCAACGCGTGACACATCAGCATCAGCCATCTTGGTTGTTTATGAAATGGCCTTAACGGTGCTCCCATGGGGCGCTCCTCTGTACCGTCATCGTGGTCAAACCGCCCCATATTAAATAAACTGTTGTGATGGGCCCGACCCGGGCCGGGTCTGTGGGGAGAAGACCCAGCAGAGCAGCCCAATCCCTAAATGGGATTGGGCTGCAATGGGCATGCATTTGAGCTCGCTAAACAAATCCATGACTGGTCCTATTACGTTACAGTGCTGTGGTAATTGATGAGGGTGGCATCCATTTTTGTTCTTTGCTAGCGTGAGACCGTGGTTGGTTGTCACAGTTTTTACTCTAAGTGGATATGAGTAAATCTGACATTAGTAAAAGGTTTTGGGTAAAAGTGGGTCTGCCTTTCTGTGTAGTTTAATTCATGAAAAGGTTGCAATCCATCAAAGACTGACACCTTGTGAGAAACAACTTCATCATGTAGTTGGTTGTCACTCTGTTGTCCCAATGTTTATCAATTGTTTTTCTATACGAATATACAGTATGGTCAGGCTTGGCTGGCACCGGTCTGCAGAGAAATGCTACTCGGCAAGTTTCTACCTTCTGAGACCTTGCCCACGCTTTCGCCTCTCCACTGTCTCTTGACAATAGGAATTTTTTTTTAATTTCATATTCATATTTAGGGCATTTTTGTGTTATTAATAGACACAACTGGCCCAAATCAGGTCAGGTGAGTGTTGACGTCTTGACAGCAGATTACTTGATTTAATTTTAGAGCATGATCGCGGAAAGATACAGGCAGCAATTAACCAAGCGTATATTCATTGAGACAATGGGTGTACATGATTCTTATAGGGAAACTTTTACATCGTGGGCAATAACAACAAAGGAAACAAAGTTGAGGGGGAGTGTCCATCGTGGAGAGTTTAGGATTGGCCATGGCTGAAGTCAGCCATGGCGGGAGAGACCAAGTTGGTTTGTAATACACTATGGGGGAAGTGGACATGTCTGCACTATACAGACACAAGGTATAGAGTTGCAATTGATAAGACATAATGTATACGTGAAACAAAATTGTTAATAGTATATGAATAATAATAAATAAATAAATAAATAAATTAATTAATTAATTAATAATTAAAATGAGTCATACAATAATAAGATGGGTACTTCAGGGTGGGGGCAGCAGGAGTACCTGCTGCCAGCTGTCCGACACTTAGTCTTTGGGCCATCTTGGTTATCAGCATTTCAACCTAGTTCTCACCTTTGTTTTCTGCTAAACTATCATGCAATTTTAACTTGTTCTTTTATTCAAATGTCTTTCATGCATTCTTTTAAATCCAGTTTTCAAATATCTTTTATTGATTATTTTAAATCCATTTTATGCATCCTGTTTTATTTTATTGTATGACATGTTTTTATGTGAAGCATATTGAGTCTGCCTTGTGTACGAAAGACTTCTATTGTCATGTAAAGGGATCTCCATGGAGGGAATTGCGACTAAGAGGTTGCAGTAAGCAAGTCTTAGTCGCTTGCTGGCTAAGTCCAGATATAGAGCTGGGCAGTTTGTCTCTACTCCGATTCCCCCCCATGGAAAATCCCATTTGAAAATCCGTCAGTAATTATGACTAAACCATATCACATTGGTTCATAATCGTTGATGAGGGAAGAGATTATATCATTATTTTACTGTTATTATTTTACTAATACATGTAGATGCTTTACCATAATTGCTGAGAATATGTACTTTATACCGTAACGTTCACGTGATATCTACAAAATTACCCATGCATGAGCCTCCTCGATTCTCGACCATAGGCGTACATTTTGGGGGGAATGCAGGGGATACGTCCCCCTCAATATTTAGAATGTGCATTTGTCCAACCAAATAAAATCATGAAAGAAGCAGAGGACTTTTTCATGAAAGAAGCAGAGGACAACAAAGCATCTGACAGGGGTGGGTCTTTTTCCATCAGCAATGGGTATTTTTTCCCAAACACACACACACACACACACACACACACACAGAGGAGAGTAAATATTTGAAAGAAATATAGAATGCCTGGGAGCCTTTCTGCCGCTTAATGTCCCCCCATTGTTTAAACGAAACCTACACCACTGTACCCCATGTTCCCAAGAACAAACGTCCCTTACAGTGGCAAAAGTAACTTGGGAATGCTGTGGGAATGCAGCACAAAGCCGAATAGATATGGACACCAGAGTGATTTGGTTGTAGCCCGGTACAAAACACTGCACTGCAACCTCTCTAGTTTACTTTATACAATCAATGATAAAAAAAACATTTTATAGAAACCACTAGACTCAACAGTTTAATCAACCAAGACTCATATGATGTAGCTACAGCAAAAGTTAAATAACGAAGACGACATTCCCCTTCTATTTCTCATAGCTCTATGTTGGGTTCTAAATTCCCACGCGGTCATCGCAGGCCCCTCCCCTTCATCTCTCAACCAATCAGGACTTCATGCATTAACAGGAGTACAATTGCGCACCAATGCGCAGGGTATATAAACATCTCTCATTCATGCTTGTTACTTGTCTGTTGTTTTCATTGACACGATAAGGTACACAGTCTTGTAGGTGTGCCCATTGCTTTTAATTTTTCCTAGTTGTCAAAATTTAAATCTGATAAGAGTACATTTAACTATGCCCTTGTCAAATATTAGACTAGTTGAATAAGTACAACCGTACAAACCAAGTTTCCTTGGAACCACCTTATTATAAATTACAACGGCAAAAAACGTTGTGAGACTAGAGGGTCTTGGAATGACGATGGCCCAGGTCTATGAATGTATCAAAATGACAGAGAATGAAGGAGAGTGAGCGTTAATGGTGCAATGATGACTTCACCAGTTGCAGTCGAATAGATTGATGAGCAGGTTGGCAAGAGGTGTGTGAGAGAGAGTCAGGGGAGCAGTGTGCACACAAATCAAGAGGTGTGTGAGAGAGAGTCAGAGGAGCAGTGTGCACACAAATCAAGAATGCTTCCCGAGGGGGCTGCGGTCAGTTCACACCACCGACAGGAGCTGACAGGTGTGGGCTCCGCTGGAAGGCTGCTTCTCCATTGGTCAGAAGGTCAAAAGAATGGGATGTAAATGAAGAGGTTGAAGTTATAGAAACACTGAAACCTGTGAAACAAGTTGCTAGCTTGTTTATTTGATGATCTTTACAACAGATATGCAAACTGCCTTTAGCATTTTTCCTAGAGGCGTTGTGTGTCTCTCTGTTTTTGGAATGTAGACAAATTTGGAGGAAAGATAAAACCTTCAAACAGGAGGCTTATTTATAGCATTGACTTTGTGGCCCAGGGAAAAACTACTCAGGGAATGTTAAATCCAATGGCGTTGACAATAAGCTCAGACCAAAAGCTAACGTTTCCTGTTCTGGAGAACTGGCTACATTGTCATTAATAGGTGTGTAGCATTTCACAAGAAATCAATTCATTTCCGATGCAATGCTTTGTAGGGTGTGCCAGCGATGCAGAAGGGTTTGCGTTGCACCTAGAGCCCAAGTCAAGCCAAGACAAGTATCATGTCCTAACACTTGAAAAGGAGCCTTATTTGTATTCAAAAGTGATTCCTGGCTGTGAAATTCCTCAGAAAGCATCGAACACAGCGCCAGGACAGATGCTGTTTTGTTGTAAGCAGATGCTTGTTATTGCATTCTCCTCCGTGGCCTCACTTCACAGTCTGGAGAAGAGAGATTTCTTCAGTCCACACAGTAATTAAATGATGGAGCAGTGCAGAAAGGGACAAACTACTTTGAATAGCTCATGTCATAGCTTATTTCCTAGTAATGCAATGCAAATCACATTTCCAATGGGTCCCAATGTCGTCCCAACAGAATACGATGAAAGCAACCAATATTGCTCCGCTCTTCCTAAATAAATTCCTGGCTACAGTTGTTTGACCAATAGCAGAGACTCAGGATTAGCATATTGATCTCAAGGTGTAAATCACCAGCTTGCACATCAATGGGGAAAAATCAACTTGCTATGAAAGAAAAAAAAGAATGAGTGTCCATGAGGGTGATAGTGGCCAGAAGGGGGTTCTCGTTGTTGGTTCAGCGAAATTCTTCACAATGTCATAATCATATAAATACCCTAGGACAATGTCATAATCATATAAATACCCTAGGACAATGTCATAATCATATAAATACCCTAGGACAATGTCATAATCATATAAATACCCTAGGACAATGTCATAATCATATAAATACCCTAGGACAATGTCATAATCATATAAATACCCTAGGACAATGTCATAATCATATAAATACCCTAGGACAATGTCATAATCATATAAATACCCTAGGACAATGTCATAATCATATAAATACCCTAGGACAATGCCACGGCATGTATTGTAGATATAAATATTTTAAATATGTGTAGTCTATTCCTTTCACATAAAATTCCTATATAATGCCTTTCATACACCACAAATGCATTGGAAACAAGATCATTAATGTAAATGTAAACGAAAAAAGGAATGAATTTCACCTGAATGAGTTGTTCTTTTTTTGTTTTTTGTGGTTTTCTTAAGTAGTTTTTGCTGACAAAGGAGGGCGGTTTGCATCACAGGAACCTTTGTCTTTCTCTCTTCCTTCTATTGCTCCCATCATTCAGATTTGTTTTCTCACCACATAGAACCCAAAGTGGATTCATACCAATATAACTTACTTACAAATATTGTGGTGCCTGTTGCACCCTACTGAAATAAACAAACATTTAGTCTGAATGAAGACTCTTTCCCCCACAGTCTCTCCTATTATTTCCCGCAGCGTTTTTCCCCAGAAACAAAGATTATCCGTTTTTTAATGTGTTTAGTCTACAAAGTGAGTGAGGTAAACAAGCTACATCATATTATCCAATCAAGAGACCTAAAAGCTGTTTAGTTTTCTTTCGTCCTACTCAAATTATCATGACACCAAATCTCAGACCATTTCCACTTTACAGTGCAGATGTCTAAAACACAAACATAAATAATGCAGTGTCTTTACTGTGTCCATGGACAACTTATCACTGATGTTACCATACTTCCAGATTTGAGTTTCCTCCTCTACCTCTGCCATTTAAAATGTCAACACTTACACAAAACATGTCTCTGAAAAAGGGATCTGGGAAGTCTTCCCACAAGATTTCTGACAAATAATGCTACAGTGCTAGACACAGTTAACCGAGTTAACCGATAGTGTTGTTTACAGTCTTACTAAAAACAGTCCATTAAAGTCAGTATTTGCTGTATAACTCTGGAGAAAAGCAGGGTATTTGGTATTCCAGAGGGACAGATCGTAGTAGTCCCAAGACAGGGTTAGGGTCGTGCTATTTTGGGATTGTCAAGCACAAGAAACGAACAACAATAACTGTATGTAGCTCTGCACAGTTGTATCAGGTTATCCAATCACCACACTCCTGTGAATGTACCCTGCCAAAATAAAGCTTTAAAAGCAGCTTTATGACTCTGTGCTCTGTGGTGAATAATAGCTTCTCTACTGGCGTAGGATTATTTGTTTAAAGGTGTCATTCCCCGAGAAATCGTTTAGTACTTGCTCCTTTCGAAATACGATAGGTCACTCTGAGTTGCATATGGATGCATTCTACCCCCATTGCCTGCATTAGCCAATGAAAGAAAATAGACGGATAAACGAGTGATTCTGAAAAGCCCTACGATCTGACGTCATTTGGTAAATTTGTATTCATGGCCTCGCCCACCTTGGCTTGCGACCGCCTGCAGGAAGACCGTATTGATTTTGCGGCCAGGAGATAGCAGAGCCCGTCTCGGCAGGTAGGAGCTAACAGCAAGTTACTACCATGGCGGAACAAGTTCGTGCCTGTGTTATTTGTGGCAATAACACATCAACGTTGCATGTCTTAAGGGTTTTTCCTGCATAGAGAATTACGAGGCGGCCGCCTCCGTCAAATGTCGCGCCGCCTCCAGCTCTCGACAGAACTCTGAAAGGTGTCTTCATGGAAAACACTATTTTCAAACAAGCGTTGCACTCTGTGGATTTCTGTAATTTGTAACTGCAATTGAGGCATCGCTGATGTGGTAGCGCTGTATCGTAATCAGCACAATGCACCGGGATGCGTGCTTTATTCGTACTGCCTCCAGGCGCGAACGCATTCTGGGGCTGTAGTCTGAGAAACAAAGTGTAAAGAGAGAGGGTAGCAATATATTCCTAAGAATTAAGAATTATCAATATCATGAATAAGTCTCGACTGGTCTGTGTACGTGT
>OOFG01060295.1:0-10393 GCA_900323295.1 Molva molva
CAAAGGTTGAGTGAGAGACATTAAAGTGAAAGGGAGGGAGAGCAAATGGTAACAGTGAGGGCTTCGGTTCCCCTGCGACCCCCTCCCCCATTTACACACACCCCCTTTGAAAGTTCCAGTAGGGAGTGAGTAACACAGCTGGTACGCATGGCAACAAGCTTTTTTATCAGACTAAGATCATCATAGAAAACATCTCCATGTTTACACATGAGTTCTAACGACACATTTTCTTTACACATTTCCTTCCGAAATAATATAACATATACCACATAATCTTTATCAATGTTTATGTTAATTGATAATCTCGTTCCAGTCTCCCAACTATTTGCCAAGATTTGAAAAAAAATCCTAGATAAATTATGATAAAAGGTATTTTTATTATATTCGATAACTCGATATTATAAATCGGCCTATAAACCGAAGAATAACTTAAAACATTTGTTGAGAATACTGAAGACAGTGTTGTGACCGACGAGCAACTGCAATGGGTAACTTGGCTTGTCCTTTGGATAAACAACTCCAGTGGGCGGGTCTACCCCCTAGCGGCGAACTATGAAATACCGCATGCCAGTACTGAAGGCTACTGTCCATTGTGTTTCTCTTTACAACAAAGTGAGAGGCCACAACGAAATGCCACATAATGGGCATGCATGACATACAATCAAGTTACAAGAAGCCGGACATGTATTGAACAGTAAATTGACGATATGTGTGTTGCATGATCTTGAAGTATATCTTTTTTCTCTTAAAGTTGACAAAATATTGTTATGTTTGAACCAATGCACATGCAGTAAATATACTGTAGATCTAAACCTGCAAACGTACACATCCAACTGAGCAATGTCTGAAATATTGTTAAAAAATATTAACCATATAATAGGCAAATAGCTTGCAATGAATCTATACATTATTTAATACAAATTATTTTGCGAGGCTACACCATTGGTTGACTGTTATTAGGCTGTAAGGTCTGTTAGCCAATAGTGTAGTGCCTCTCAAGATATTTTAGCTTATGAGTAAAACGCATGGTCGTTCGTTTTCCTTAGTAACGTTAGCATTAAAATACCCGAACCGAGTAAAGAATGGCGTTTCAAAAGGTCGCCTCTCTCCTTCGCTCAAATTGATATGTCAGTGTTCCGCAAGCTTTTCGACGTTATAAACTAGATGACGCATAGATTTATACAGAAAAACAACCCAAAAGTTCCAATGCATTTCGTACACTCACCTCTGTCAATGCGTGCACACACCCCCTTCTACAGACTCGCTGTGACCGGCTGCAACTTGAAATGCTGCTTCTTTTCTGCGCCCGATCTGGGCAGAATGGAGGAAAAAACCCGGAACAGATTTTCACGGTGGAACGGAACGACTGTTATCTTTTCATAAACTAAAGGCTTACTGCACAATAACTTGCTAATAACAGGAACGATAATAACATTTCACGGAGCGAGATGTTCGTAACACAACTATATTATTAGTAGGCGTTCGCTTATTCGTGCAATGTTGTTCGGTTCGGTGAGCAGCATAATGAGCTCCTCCTGTCCGCGTTTTCAGGTATGTCTCTTCAACGGTTTGCAGTACTTGTAGTAAACAAGTGACCATGTGGGAAGGATATCAGCGCTCATTGGTTGGTTCCTGGCTTCCAGCGCACACACCCCACAAATATAACTTGTTTACAGAGTTGAGGTAGCGAAAGGCCCACAATAACCATACTGCAAGTTAAATTAAATTGGCATCATTGGCAATGATTAAGTTGTTTTGTGTAATGTGAATAATTATAATACAATAATACAAATGCACGGATATTATTAGGTCGTCGTAAACACCGTTTCTGTGCGACCCAACCTTGCTTTACACCTTATTGTCTATTGTACACACATCTTGCATTCTGATTGAACAACATTCTCCAAAAAACAAAGGCAAATATCTTCTGGGACAGACAGTAGGTGTGGGCGTAGTAAGCGCTTCTCACAACTAGTTACATAACGCCCCCTTACACACAGAACGGTTCTCCCGTGCAGTACGTGCGAAAATTAAAAACCTACCCCTCCCGGGGAAGTACCAATACTCGTACACGCATTTATACAGCATATGCCTACCGGTTGGGAAGTGCTTTATATCAAACAAAATGGAAGGTCGACAGGTTATAAATACAGCTATAACCACGTGTCCCGGGCAGCGACGCTTTACTTCACTTGTTCTACTTTACAGTAACATACCATGACAAAAGTGTACATCAGTCCCCTGGATCTAAATCTCTTGAGTCGACATGATATTAGGCCTTTATGTCCTTTACATTAGGCACATAGATGCCCATTAGATAACTATTCTTAAAGTGACATTCTGTCTAGTTCAACACAATTATGATACCACATAAATACCACATTTTAATGATTGATTACCAGATTAATATATAGTCATTATTGAATAATGAGATTCTAGCCACAATGTCAATGGGTTAACATGTGTAGGTCCACGTGCATATGCATGTGTGGATCGCTCCTGAGTCCTGCCGTATTTCAGTCGGTATTGATGAAACGTAAATTGAATCTTCTGTGGTATCGTTATTTCGGGCTAGGTATGACTCGGAGAGTGGTAAATGTTCAACACGTGGTTTATT
Organism: Molva molva; assembly: GCA_900323295.1. Lineage (NCBI taxonomy): Eukaryota > Metazoa > Chordata > Actinopteri > Gadiformes > Lotidae > Molva > Molva molva. Next base: position 2,618 of record OOFG01060295.1, read on the forward strand.
CAGAGACACAATGTAAACGAATTTGTACTCTGGAGGTGGTTCATGAAGCATCTCTCGAAATACAGGTAAAATTCAGTCTATATTGGTAATGGGTGGAGTGGTAAATAAGCCACGCCTTCAGGTTCTAATTTACCCAGGTAAACCTTCAGTGTGTCTTGGCCTGGGCGGAATGGCAAAGAGGCCATGCTTGTAGGCTCTGAATTATCTCAAACCCATAAAACTGTATGGTGTTGTGTTGACCACTCTATGTGTAGAAGAAGAAGCTATTCCGGACTGATGTTAGCACTAAAAATATGTGGTCCAATGAGGTACTGATGTTAGCTTGGATATCATGTGGTCTAAATAAAGCATAAAATAAATAAATTGACATCAGTATCTTTATGACTTTCTGAGGTCATAACTTGATACTCAGTAATCAGTAATCCTCTGCTTGCTCAGCTAGTCCTAATGTATTGGGGCAATAATTAATAAGCCTGATTCTCTCCCATGGCTGAATTAATGGACCACAAAAGAGCCCCTGTCTGTCTCCTCTTCATCACGAAACACTGGTGAATCCCATCCCTACAACGCTCTGCTTTCGACTGGTTTTCATGGGTATGTCCTAACAAGCACCATGCATAACAGTAGCCTGTACTGTAAATTAGGTCAAAAGGTAATTTTATCAATAATTATGAATCTTTTGATTATGACATTTTGTTTTGAGATGTGCAATGAAACATGGCCTAGACTTTGGAAGTATTATAATAGTCCATTGTGTGTTACATGTTATCTTTTATGTATTTTGGTACAGGCAAAAATAATTGCATTTAGTGAGATCAGCGAAGTAAATGGGTGCAGACACCACCACCTGCTGGTATGCAGTTATTTCCTCTCACGCATGCACTGCACGTACGTAGTGCCGTTTGCTGTAGTCTAAGCGGTGTGTTCAAGTTAAATTTCTTGGCCAAGACACAGGCTACGAAACAATTGGCCTTTGTCAAGGCAAGTTATTTTACGTCGGTTTGGTGTGTCAGGGACTTTAAGCTCAATATTGTGGTTGTCTGGGGCTCAGCAAAGATGTTGTTCTGTTTGCATCAAGATTTATTGAAACGTGCCTTTCCACACGACATCCTGTGTTTGATTCACCCTTTGTGGCATGTGGCCATTGCATTGGGAACAAGCACGTACCACATCTCTTCACCCACATTCTACTCACAAGCAACTGATTGCAACATCTAATGGAGTCATCCAATGAACGTCAGAATGTTTTGAATCATCTCAACCACACAGTGAACTGTGGGCCTGCATTCACTTAGTCAGAGGTTCTGCATTTATATATCTTAACTTGATTTTTACACCTCTTCCACTCAGAGTTTGAGATTGAAACAATAGGTTGAAACTAAACCGGTTTGTTGTTTGGAGTGGCTGATGGATTTATTGTTTGAAGCATCCGTTGTATGTAGTTTATAATAAAAGTAATATAAATGCCTAGTAAAATATTTAAAATGGAATGTAGTGTCGCATACAGTAAATGGCCCATTTCACAGTTATAAATGAACAAATCATTACATTCATTTCACAATGTAGGTCAAGTTAGTTTTGAATAACCAAGTACACAAATAATCTTGTTTTACAGCTTGAACACAGGAGCACATAAAAAAAAACATTTGGTACTTTTATCATTCCCGATACAACATGGTGCTAGTTAGGTGTAAGTTAGTTTAGATGTTCTTTTATAAAACTAGGATGTAGACATGGTAACAGTTATAACTATAATTTGAACTTTCAAAACCGTCCTGCTCGAGAACGCTTGAGGAAACACAAGATGAAGGCTTTCCCTGTATGTTCAAACTGTCTTTGAATCAAAGGTTCATCGCCCCCTACTGCAGTGCTGGTTGTAATACAAGAGAGTGTTCTAGAAGGAGTCATCCTTCCCAGCCTTAGGGGTCCAGCCTGGCAGGCGCGGGCTGCTCCTGGTCGTCCTCTGGGTGTCGGTCAAGTGCTGAAAAAGCGGACAGGGCCCCGAATGTTTCCTTACTGCTCACCCAATCATTTGTTGAATCAGCCGTATCCCGTAACCTGGCTAGCAGCTGATTGGCTGGTGTGTCGGGGTTTGCAACCTGATCATCATTACCCGCTGGAAAGAATACAACATAAGTACTTTATTAATACCGTAACGGGAATTCATGTGTTTAATCAAGTTTCATATTATCTATGATGAGCACATTTATAGCACAACTACTTTCTACTTACTATATTAAGGCTGCATTCGTTTTCTATACACACACCTTAGCCCCTCATTAGTCTGCATAACAAAATCACTGGTATAGATCACTAAAAGACAGCAGTGTGCCCTCTGACCTCTGAGGATGTCTACTGGTTTGGGTGTTTGACTCCCAGACGAAAAATGCTTGGTTAAAACCCCAACATCCGCAGCCTAACCTGAAGCCATTCTTGAGCAAGATGTCTTACCCCTACCTGCTCCTCAATTGCAGGAATTTGAATTCACTGTCCAACCCCTACCTGCTCCTTAAGGACATGTATCTGAATTCACTGTCCAACCCCTACCTGCTCCTTAAGGACATGTATCTGGATTCACTGTCCAACCCCTACCTGCTCCTTAACGACACGTAACTGAATTCACTGTCGAACCCCTACCTGCTCCTTAAGGACATGAATCTGAATTCACTGTCTAACCCCTACCGTCTCCTTAATGACATGTATCTGAATTTACTTTCTTACAACTACCTGCATAGTTGTCTAAAATGACAAGATGTCAATATTGTCTAAAGATGTCTAAAACCCTGCAGGACTTTCAGACAGGAAGAGGAGCCGACAGATTGACAGGGGAGGGGCGGTCTGACCTGCTTGTTTTTGGGTGCCCAGGTGACTTCTCCACGGTGTGAAACTGGGTCCACTCTCATCCTCAGAGCTCTGCACGGGCAGGGTGTTCTCTGCAACACACAAACAACACTGGCTAGAGTACCTCAACATGCTCTGCCACGTGTGTGTGTGTGTGTGTGTGTGTGTGTGTGTGTGTGTGTGTGTGTGTGTGGAGGAGGGGGGTTGTTTGTCTGTGTATTTTGTTTGTCTCAGTAGAGTTCTCTACGGTTTCTCGTTTGTGTCCTGTGTTTGCCCTTTCTGCTTATGGCTGTGCGTCTGTCTTGGATGTCTCTATAGCTGTCTGTCGTTGTTAAGCTAGGTATAGGCTTGGTATATATCTGTCTGTCTTGGCATGTGTCTACCTGTCTGTCTGTCTGTCTGTCTGTCTGTCTTTGTGGCCATGTCATTATGTCCCTCTGTGCATTTCTCACCAAACTCATCATTTCTAATGTCGTCGATCATGGGGTTCTCTCTGGCTGACGTGGTGGATTCATCAAGCTTTGCCTGCCAAATGAAACAGTGTATACTTTATAAAACATACTTACTAACAACCTCATACACAACCACTTGCAGCCACCTTGCTGTTTCGGACCATGCGGTCACGTTGCCTCATTAATCCATACCTCCTCTTAATAACTTGCTGTTAAACTTCTCCATCTAACACGTTGAGCTTAATTCAACTCCCACAGGTACATTTTTCACTTTTTCTCTTCCCTCCCCTTCACTCTGTCTCACCACTTTGGTCAACGCAGACGGGGTCTTCTCCTCCTCCGGCTGACTCATGTCAAAGGAACGTCTGTATGACAAACAAGGAGTCAAAGTCAAATCTGTTCTACTCTGTCTTGTTGGTAAGTGGGAAAAGTGTAGTTTTTGTGCAGCTTCTTTCTTTAGTGTTGCTTGACCACATGATGAAAATGAATTTGAATGGTCATGTTCGTATTACCGATATGGACTAGGGATTAATATCGGGAAAAGGGATCTTGGCATTTAGAATTCTCGGGACAATATTCATCGCTAATAAGAACAATGATCTGGCACATGCACAAGCATCCACACATGCACATGTACAGGCACAAACACACACGCACACACACATGCACACAGACTATGCATTGCACCAGCAATATGATGAGCAGAGGTCCCCTGGTTGTCCTAAGTGTCTTGTAATAGGACAGTTTGATGTCCTCATAGTTAAAGTTTACAGAAATATGTCCTCCGGAATATCAAAATATTTGATATAACATAGACGCTATTCACAATTATTTTAAAAGGTGGGGGTTGCTCCATATCGCTATGAAATTAAGACCTCTTCTGTTGAGCAGTCGTTACTGCATCTGAAGAGGTCTCCATATCGCTATGAAATGGAGACCTCTTCTGGTGAGCAGTCGTTACTGCATCTGATTACTGCATCCGAGCCTCTTCCGTACTTGCCCTACGGCACCATGTGATTCATAGAAAGGCTGGCTCGGCGAGACTAGTTTACACAACATGACATCACACCACAAACACCCTTTTGCAGTTTGCAATTCGTCTGATGATGCCAGGCTAATTATTCACAGGCAGCCAAGCAAAACATAAAAACCTGGATAATTGGCTTGGCACTCAACTGTCAACTGTTTCTTCTATGTTTTGAAAACATGGTCCAAAATGAGCCCATATACCTTCCAAATCTTCGAAAGGCACTCAAATTTATATCCATGAAGATTACTTAAACTTGCACTGTGTAACTTTTCAACTGCAGCTCTTTACTGCATTACAAAATATCGGAAAAAGATCCCCTCCACGTATCAATCTATTCAGGGATGTTCGACAGTAACTGTTGTCTGATGATACAAATTATACAGTTATAACTGTAGGTACAACTCAAGCAACTAGTGGCTGCTAATGGGAAAACTAACAGCATCGGTTTATTCTTCAGATAACTAAGGCTATTATAATTAGGCTCACCAACCGTTTGGCTGTCCAGAGTTGTGCAGCTGTCAACCAAACACAACAGACTGACAGTTAAGTGACTTTTTTTCTGATTCTGACGGAGAGGGTTCAATACTGCCCCACTGACCTTCCACAGTTGCTGCACAGTGAGGTGAAGAAAATGGAGATGACGATGAGGAGGAGAAAGGAGAAGACCCCCAGGTCTGGAGACATGGAGGCAGTGGAGAGCAGCCACGAGCCCAGGAATTCTCCGCCTACAGGGGCCATATTGACTGAGATGGAGAGAGATGGAGAATTATTATTCTTATATATTTTTTCAAATTGTATCACTGACAAACAGAAAAGCAAGACATTACATTGTGTATTCAAACTACGCCTGACGTGAGACCTATTTTCCCTTACAAATGATATGTAAATTGGGATCCTCAATGCACACACAAGCTTGTTTTTCAGGAACTGGAGGACAAACAATTTAATCTTGAAGGAGGAAATAATTATGTTCTTTGGAAATACTGATGTACTTATTTCTATGTAACAGCCTGAAATCAAACCATTATAAATAGGGTTGATTCCAAAGTTATATTTGTCTTTCTTTTTATTTAATTTATTACATGCGACTAGAGGTCTGGTTATTGTTTTTGAAATATTTTATATATATTTTGGCAATGTTGTTGTTTTGGCCACATGAGAATGTTCTTGGCCTGTGAATTAATCACATTTGAGTGGAGTTGAAAGGAATGGCATGCTAAATGAAAGAGAGCGAAGAAAGGAAGAAGTGAACTAGAGATAAGAATCGTATTATGCATTTCATATTTGGGAGTAGGGTTAGTTGGCGGGAAACTAAATAATAGACAAACTGTACATATTTCATGTTAAAGTAGAACAATGTTGGAAAAACGCACTTCATTTAAAGACAAATGAGCATGTAAATACCCACAAGTTAGTGCATACAAATCAACAACTTTGAATTTGCATGAGTGATATAATAGGATAGGCCTTTACAACTTCTATATGATAACACAGAGATTTCTTAAAAAAAGTAAGAAATAAATACAAAAACAAAACAAATAAAATAGTAATTATATATATGTATACTGTATATACCATTTGATATGTTCTGGTTAAACAGGAACTTTGCTTCCATGAGATCAAATAGTCGTATATTTTCTCTCAATGAATATTTAGGATTGGCTTGTTGTCAAGGTGTTCAGTGTCACCTGTTTTTACATTGGTGAGGTAGGGATCTTGATGCACTCACTGGCACCGTATATACAACAACTATGCGTCGACTGACCACACCTTAACATTCTGGACACTTCACATCATGAAACCATGCAACCCCATATCCTATGCGCACCCATGAAGTCCACCCAACATTTGGGGTGTCTGAGGATAAGACCATACGGCATAGTAATTGAAGGGCTTCACAGTGAGTATAAAGGTAGAACAGAAAGCCTAAGTGAACAGGAGTCTCTGGTCTGTGCCTCAGGCTTTGGCCGTTGTACTACTTTGTCTTGTGTTGAAAACACGCTGGCATTACTGTGGCAGTGCTCTGGGGAGCCCCAGGCTAACTCAAGGCCATAGCACTGGCTGTAGACCTACTAGCACGGCACTAGTGCACAGGGCTACACAGACTCCTTTAGCAACACCGCTTACTTCGTTTTCCCTCGTTTTAAATCGTGTGAAAAAAAAAGAATATTGTTTTTACAGTACTCTGTAATGGAAGTGGGATGGAGATTCAAAGAAAGATTATCAGTTATCAGTTAGAATAACTAGTTATTAGTTATCAGTTAGAATAAGCTTGGTGGCAGTTATCAGTTCAGCTGTTCAAATTCAACACAATGTAAAAATTAGAATTATTACTGCTTTTTTATTCTCTTTAGTCAGTAGAAGAGAAGGTGGTTGAGAAATGCACTGAGCATGAAGCTGAACAGCATGCAGTGTAAAAAAAAGAGTGCTTCACTGCAGAAAGAGAACAGGTTTCCTCACTAACAGCCTTGAATACACACAGTGACAGAGCAAACATCAAACGATCCTGTTATTTGATATGCTTGTATTTTTTACTTCAGCTCCTCAACAAAACTCAGCAAAAGACATAACAATCGTACACAAGAACTGAAGGTTTGAGTAAATACAGGGCCCATTCTAGACCACCTAAAGACTCACACACCCCAATGAAAGTTCACTTAACACTTGAATTTGCAGCAACAGGCACGCTCAGTGGAGTCCACAGAGATTGAGGATTCAATATAAATTTCCACTAATGGTAAGTGACAGGGTGGACTTTGGTTAATGGAGCATGTCAATCAAGGTGAAACAATTATTTATACTGAACACACTAATAAAGAGCTCCCACTCCATTTGAATAATATAAAATAAATGGTACACAATACTGTGTATAAAACCTTCTATGGTACTATCAATGATATTGTTTAAGAGACAATATCATTGATTGTATGATATACAGCTTCCAAAAATAGTAATAATAGTAGTAATACCAATTCAAGAAACGTGACTACTTGTACTTGTGTATGCACATACAAATATCATGGGTTGTTTGTGCATAAACAAGTACCACACACTACTTGTACCCTAGAGAACTACATGACAATTCACACAATCACATTTGTCATACGTGAAATTGTACAAGACAGCAAATACAGTAAATACACAGGTATAAATACTCACAATTTAATGCTTGAAGGGTGAGACTTTTTGTTGAACTCTGACCTCCTTAAAGACAGAAGACAGACAGCAAGTGGCTGTCAGGTTGGCAGTTTAAAACCCTATGGCTACAGAACGAAACAGACCACGCCCCTCTCTCTCTCTCTCTCTCTCTCTCTCTCTCTCTCTCTCTCTCTCTCTCTCTCTCTCTTATCCCTTGTCTCTCTCTCCCTCTGTCTCCCCATCTCCTTGTCTCCCTTTCTCTCTGTCCTTCCAGTCCAACATGGTGCCCAGTAGGATTTGCAGTGAGCAGAGCTC
>OOFG01060299.1:0-12662 GCA_900323295.1 Molva molva
CAGAAATCACCAAGTCCCGGTTGACCAGGGAGGATTCGCAGAAGTGGTATCAGATGTTCAGAGACACCTGGTGGGGCTGGGGGGCAGGGGGCCATGCCCACTATGACCCTCCCACCATCTGGTCATCCACTGTGGCGGCTGAAAACAGACCGAGGACAGAGAGGTTGTGTTTCGCTGAAATGGGCAGCGAAATTGTGAATGGTGCAGTGAAGTGGTAAAATCAATGAAAAGAAAATTGCCATTTCAATATTTCATATTCTGCACACTCACAGGCCACTCCAACAAGCAGGAAGAAGACCAGGGACCTCATGATTGCTGATCAATAAGGAGATGAAAGTTGATTTATGTCCACATCGATAGAGCAGCACTGATGATGTGTGATTGGTCAGGAAATAACCAATCAAAACACCCAATAAAATATATAAAAATATTCTGGACTGTTGCTTTGGTTGTCATGCAGCCAAATGTCAAGGGGCCAGCACTGGCCAGTTGGTGAATTTCTAATCTTAAAACCTCTGTTTCTCACAGAGATATATTATTAACCCTCAACTCAAGGCTGACTATTTTATACGTGCCAAGAAACTGGTAATGTAGTGACTTTCAGTAATGAAAAAAGTGTTTAACGGTGCAATATGCTGTATTATATATTTTACACAGCTGCACTTTACGGTCTGTCAAAATCCCTATAAAACTAAGTTAAGAATATTTCAACGTAAAGGTCAGGAATATAACTTAATATAATTTAAGATTTGTGGCAGCAGAGGTATGATAATAATAATAAGGCAAATGTGTTTAAATATTTCAGAGGCTTGAACTCACTGCACTTCACTGACTTTTTCAACACATATTTTACTCTTTTCTTATACCATCGCTAACTGCCAAGGACTGTGTTGTATTTGTATGCAGTTAAAATTGTAGGATTATTCCCAAGTGATTAGATAAAGGATTTAAAGCATTTCATATTTTTCTAATTATCAAAATGTCAGACTAGCTGTGAGATTACACTCAAGTTTCCTTTAATTTGGCATGTGTGTATATGTATCTGTGTGTGTGTGCGTGTGTGTGTGAGTTTATGGCTGTGTTTGTGCGTGTGAGTGTGCATGTGTGTAATGGGTGCATACACATGTATCTCAGGACATTGCAGGATCCTATTCAGACTGGGTGCTGCAAAATGGTCTTTATTAAAAGGTAAGCTGATGGAGACAGCATGGGTTCAATTAAGGATTCAACTGTAAAATGGTGGATGAAAAACAACCTTTAGTTGCTTTATTTAAATATATAAATGACAGTAAGACATGTTGTCTTTGTGTTTTATTCAATGGGGAACATCATTTGTTTTAATGAATCCCCATAGTGTCAACACATTTACGTGGTTGAATTATAGTGTTCATTAGACTAGTTTAGTCGTCATCATCACCATAATCTCAATAATTACTATTTTATTCACCATTAATCAAGAATGTTTTTTCAAGGTTTGGGGTTATTTATTATTCATAATTGCAGTTGTACAGCAACTTCAACTTTTAGAAGAACATTTTAAACATGGCTTTCCAAGGTGTATTCCATGGTATGCCAGTAGACAGGGTGTTTACAGTGTGTAACCGTGTGAAGTGACCCATCTGTACTGTGACCCCAGAGGCCTAGCTCTGGCCGTGTCAAGGTTAGATACTACAGGTTATAATATGGACCTGGTAACTACAGGCCCCGTCCTGTATTATGTGCAGCATGCACATTATACACTTATTGTTCTCAAACTAGTGCTAAAAGACTCAGATTCTACCATTGATAATAACCATATCAAACCTTGCCATATATATGCACCATATAAATTCTGAAAATAAGCAATGGTTTATTGATTTGTGACTATTTATTGAAGCTAGGATATTCGGTCCCTAGAATAAATGTTCCATGTTAATTATCTGTGCTTCTTTATATAAAATAACCTCACAAGAGTAGTGACTTACCATTATCTTGGCAAAAACAATCAGAAATAACACAATTTTGAATACATTTGTTTGCGAAAACCTTTTGAATTTCAAATATTATTTGTTGAGCAAGAACAAATATTCTCTGAGGGTTGGGATTGGTGGATTTAGCACATGGGGAGGGTCTGTTGGGGGGTCAGAGGGTGACACTTGTCCTATAAAGCCAAGGTAAAGGTCTTGGCTATCCTCATCAACAGTAACCATGAGGTCCCTGATCTTCGCTGTACTCATTGGAGTGGCTTGTAAGTATAATACTCACAATACTACACTGACTGAATGTATTTCACATCCAGATGTCAGATGCTCATGATATTCTTCCATACTTTACTGGCTCAACTCAAAACTCATCTTCTAGCATTTTTGTCCCAAATTTGAACAGTCGCAACGGAAGACGACAAGATCGTCGGAGGGTATGAGTGTCAGAGGCACTCCCAGCCCCACCAGGTGTCTCTGAACTCTGGATACCACTTCTGCGGAGGCTCCCTGGTCAGCAAGGACTGGGTGGTGTCTGCTGCTCACTGCTACAAGTCGTGAGTGTATTCAAAACCTACCAAGGCTGATTCACCGGCTGGGATTCCATTAGGATATAGCTGACTCTACATAAAAACGAATAAGCAGATCTCTAAAAGCAGTCATGACAACAAATCCAGTTAGAATTTGAAATCGCATTTTAGATGACATGTGTCCCCCCCAATATATCTCCCTCTCTCCATCTTCTCCCTCTCTCTCTCATTCCAGCCGCGTGGAGGTGCGTCTAGGTGAGCACAACATCCGGGTCACCGAGGGAACCGAGCAGTTCATCTCCTCCTCCCGCGTCATCCGTCACCCCAACTACAGCTCCTACAACATCGACAACGACGTCATGCTGATCAGGCTGAGAGAGCCCGCCACCCTGAACCAGTACGTGCAGACCATGGCCCTGCCCACCACGTGCGCTCCCGCTGGAACCATGTGCACCGTGTCTGGCTGGGGAAACACCATGAGCTCCAGTGAGTAGTTGTTCATGCTTCTTTATGGTTTTGGGATCCCTGATGGTTTAAGAGATGTAGCATGTTCAGTTCATCTACGGTAGTTAACAAGGGTTTTGTTCTTCATTCCTGTCCTCATTTAGTCATTGATCCAAAATGACCTACAGTGATTTTTTTTTATATTCATAAAAGAGTAGGGGGGGTTAAGTTAGGTATCTCTCAAATGGATTCCTACAACACAACCTGTCCACCGGGAGTGAAACACCCTAATCAATAGACTGTATTCTGTTCTGTTGCGTTTAGCCGCTGACAGCAACAAGCTGCAGTGTCTGGACCTGCCCATCCTCTCCCACGCCATCTGTGAGAACTCCTACCCCGGCATGATCACCCAGTCCATGTTCTGCGCTGGCTACCTGGAGGGAGGAAAGGACTCCTGCCAGGTACTGTCTTCACCGACCACAAGGGTCCCCGCGTATCCAACAATGAATTACATCACTTGTTTTAAGATGCAGTTCCTCCATGCATTTCATTCGAGTGAAGAGTGGTAACTCTGTGTTCTCCTTGCAGGGAGACTCCGGGGGGCCCCTGGTGTGTGATGGAGAGCTGCAGGGGGTCGTGTCCTGGGGCTATGGGTGTGCCGAGAGGGATAACCCTGGTGTCTACGCCAAAGTAAGTCCCTCAGTCAAAACTCCCACTCCCAGCCTTCATTCATGAGACATACACTAGCTGGAACTCACTTCAACTCTCAAGACGAAAATTAAGTTTTGTCATTGATATGTTCATGATGAAGCAAGGTCGGGCTCTCCATATTTTAGTCCCGATCTTTAGGTTTGCCAGTAAGACCCATACACATAGCTTGAATTGATACAAACAAGCTTGAACTCACAAGTGTAAAACATTGAAATCTACGCGATGAAGCAAAGTCTAATATTTCATATATTTTTCTCCCTCTTTAGGTTTGTCAGGTCAGCGACTGGCTGAAACACACCATGAGCAGCTATTAAGTTTGACCCCACAGTGTTTCCATCCATCTACAATAGACCATTCTACCTCAAAAACAACATTACTACACCAAAACCTTGCTTGATACTTGAACCATATTTTTAAAGTGTTAATAAAATCTTCATTCTTCATTTTTGTTGTGTTGGTGTGTATTTTTCACGCAGTCTCCAATAATTAATGTAATTATCATCAAATTCAAAATGTTTTCGAAAAACGGATAAATCCAACTTCATACTCAGAAGGTGGAAAATCACATACCAGGACTTAGATAAACCAATTGAGCAGCCTCTTCTGCCTTCAGAAATATGTAGGTTTTTTGTATTGTAAATGTATGTATTTTAAAAAGAAAGTATGTACTGCTGCATCATACTACTGCAAATATGTGTAACGTTGTCCTCTTCTTGTCAGCTTGAATACGTTGTGGTCATTTCCCTCTGACCTCTTGCATAAACAGAAAGAGCTGCAGCTCACTGTGTGTTTGTTTTGGTATTTAGCACCATTTTCTGTACATTTTATAAAATGGTACATTAAACTCCCTGGAGGTCAGCAGTGTGCTGGAACTGTGTGGCTATTAGCTATATAACCAGTCAAGGAAAGGTACCGACATTAAAGGTTGAGTGTATAAAATGTAGGTGGCCACTAGCGGTGGTCAAAAACGAACATCTCCAAAACATAGCTGTATTAAAGAATGCACACCCACCCATCATAATCCCCCCATCTGCGAACTTCCATTTGTTACACTATTTTACACTTCATTAAAAAAGTGTGTGAAACTTTAATTCAATCCCCTAAATACATAGGATCTTTAGGCGAAAGTACAGAGCGTGCTCCTCTTCACTGGCTATATAAGCGTCCCAGAGAGGGTTAAGCTTCTAGGACACTTATAGGATGCCACGGTGTGTGTGAAGATGTGTGGAGCTTCGTCTTGATTTGATTTCTTGATTTTGATGTCCGGGTCTGAGAGAGGGTTTAGCTTCTCGGACACTTAAATGGGAAACACTGCATTAGATGGTGGCTGAGATGAGCAACTTGTCATAGAAGCACATTGTAGTAAGCTAGATTGATATTGAAATATCATCAATAAACAAGGTCTCTACTGGATTATTGTTTTCATGTGTTTCCCCAGACATTTGAGGGTCAAGGGGATATGACACCATTGACATGAGACCTCACCAAATGTAATGGGCCGTTACCTTGAAAGAAACTACGGATTTCACTGGGTTTGACTATTGTTGGGAACATTTGGGATAATGTTAGTACACAACTCAACACAATAAATAACAAAGGTCTAGTCGTTTTTTAGATATTTGAATGGGGAAATGTTACATTTGATACCTTTAACTTATATTGGATATTAAAATATAAATTCATAATCTTGCTCAAAATGACTTTGTATATATTTATTCTGTCAATCGCTGAATTGATCCTGGATTTTGAAACAGCAGCAGACAAATGGAACATAATAATAATATCAATAAAGGTGATCATCATTGGCATCTAATCATCATGAATTAATTTAGGTGTTATTATGCAAATTATGCAAATTAGTGAAAGGAGAATGTAAAATGCAGGAAAGGGCTGCACTGCTACACAATTCCATAAAATATCATAAATCTTACATCTTAAAATGTAAACAATATGCAAGGAATGCAGAATGTTAGGATGTGTAGAATGTGCAATTGTTCATTGTAACTATATGAGTTTATATTACTGTAGATATGCACTGTAGAAACATGTCAATGTTCTACATGTAACATATGTCGTCCTATTAAATGGCATGAAACACAGAAAAGCGTTTTGTCTAGTCATGCTATCGTATGACGTATACTGTATTTAAAGTAAGCTACAACCATCAGAATGAATAAAATATAGCTATTTGAAATACAATGAGAGATACACCAAAAACATATCAGAAATGACTATACATTGATTCTACGTAGAAACATTTATTTTACTTGAAATGATTGAATGTAAAATAATGTACACTTTATCTGGCACAAATAACGCCACATGCTGTATGTTACCAGGCAGTGCGAAAGCATCCACCTGTGTGGGAGCCAAGGTCAAGGTCCCAATGTAGATTACATCCCATGCCACACATGGCGTACTGTACTCTAACTACCACAATGTGCCACCATGAAGCACACATTACTGCATAAATAACAAATAACCACTGCTACTTTTAATACTGATCATAAACCCCTTGATTTCAGGTCAACATCTGTTTGTTTTGAGTTCATTTTTGATTGATTCCCAATCTCATCAATATTCCCCTTGGGTCTTGATTTGACAAAATATTATCAGGGGTGTGTCATAACAGTTGGCAGGGGGTGAACATTCCATAAAAAGGTCCTGCCAAAATCGTCCTCCCGTCTTAATCTTCATCTTCCAGACATGAGGTCCCTGGTGTTTGTTCTGCTCTTGGGAGCTGCCCGTGAGTCTCCATACAGTACTAACTAATTTATACTGCTTGGCTGGTATCTGTTACATATCTAGGATGTCAAATTATTTCAAATGCATTGTTCAAATTCCATATCTGTTATTATATGATTGAAAATATTGAAATTTCACTCTTGCCAAGTTTACTTTGTTCAGCTTTATTGTGATTTAAGACTTTTCTTGTGGTTAGAATCAACCTTCGGCGCTGAAAGACTTTTTGGCACACAAGTATTCTTCTTTGAGATAAATGTGCAATATTGGAAAAAGTGAAAAAACTAAAAGCTGCATCCCTACTGCCACTCCTTTTTGAAATCCTGCCCAGTATTGGCTTGAGAACCGCAACTTTGGCAACCGCTGCAAAATGTGTCTCCACCTAAGCTGTAGCCTTTACTTCCAAATCCAAGGGTTTGGATGTGGCTGATTTTTTTAATAATTTGTTTATTTTCAGTTGCCACCGAAAATGATAAGATAGTGGGAGGGAAGGAGTGCGTTCCACACTCCCAGCCCCACCAGGTGTCTCTGAACTCTGGATACCACTTCTGCGGAGGCACTCTTGTCAACCAGGAGTGGGTGGTCTCTGCTGCTCACTGCTTCAAGTCGTGAGTTGCTTACATCATTAACACCAAAGTCACTGTTTTCAGCACTCGATTTTGGAATTTATATTGCATTTGCTTCTCTATATGCAGATGAAATGATGCATATAGATACATTGATCAATACCAATTCAACATTTTTGCAGTATGTGAAAGTATGGGAGGAATGTACAACCATAACTCCAGACATTACCTACATCCAATAGACACAATCTGATGCAGATTCCCTTTCTTTGTCCTCTTTCTACCACAACAGCAAAATGGACATCGTTCTCGGGGACCACAACCGTTGGTTCATGGACGGCAACGAGCAGATCATCTCTGCGTCCCACGTGATCCCTCACCCAAACTACGAGTCCTGGCTGGTCAACAACGACATCATGCTGATCAAGCTCAGCAAACCCGCTACCCTCAACCAGTATGTCCAGGCTGTGGCCCTGCCCACCAGCTGTGCCCCGGCTGGGACCATGTGCACCGTGTCAGGCTGGGGGGTCACCATGGACTCTGGTGGGTACACTGCACTATTTTGGACGTAGGGATTGAACTAAAGAACCTTTTCGCTTGGGAGTGGAACACCCTTTCTTCACTATCCTGACCTGTATTATTCATTGCAGTAGTGACACTTTTTTTTACTTTGTTTTTTTGCTACAGCGGCCGACAGCAACCGCCTGCAGTGTCTGAACGTCCCCATCCTCTCCAGGGAGGTCTGTGACAACTCCTACCCCGGCATGATCACCGACGCCATGTTCTGTGCCGGATACATCGAGGGGGGCAAGGACTCCTGCCAGGTGACTCACAGTTTTCTGTTTGTGTGGGTGTTTTGTGGCCTGGGAACCAAACACCTCTCCCAGCTCATGTTTTATTTGCTCCGGAATATGCATTTAGCCCCCCTCCCGTTCAGACAGAGGTTTGATGACTGATCAGAGGCGCCGTTGAGGCATTTTCATAAATAACCAAGATGGTGGCCACTGATGTGTCACACGTTTAATTGCTCTGATTGGTGGTAGGTCTATTCAATTGCGTCCGGGGACATTTTGGTTGGTGCCAGTTGATAACGCCCCTTGGATATCAAAAATGAACTCCGAAGTTCCAGACTGATACGCATTTGCGAAGTGGTCGGGCGATTTCAGGCAAAGTGTTTTGTACAATGGATGTTTGGTCTGAGCAGTTTGTATGTTTACATTTGATTTAATGCAGAGCTTAATCACTAAGTAAAGGATTTTTGTGGACAGCTTTGACAAAAATTGAAAATTGACAGTTTCAATTGAATGTCAAATTGGTGCTATTGATATAAAGTTTATGTGACCTCACCTTCCACAGTGACCTTCCTCAAGATATAAAAACTACTTTGCTCATACTGTGCTTATCTACGCCCAACGGCTAGCTTTATCTCAGCCTGTGCTGTTCCCGCTCAGGGGGACTCTGGCGGCCCGGTGGTGTGTGACGGTGAGCTGCAGGGGGTGGTGTCCTGGGGCTTCGGCTGTGCTGAGAGGAACCACCCTGGGGTCTATGCCAAGGTAGAAGAACACTGCCTAATCCTTTCAGAGATGACTTTGGGATAAGACTTCAAAGATATATGGTACTGTGCTTTTCTTACTCCTAAAGTTGACGTTTCTCCCCACACAGACATGCATCTTTACCGACTGGCTGCAGTCCACCATGGCCACCTACTAGGACTTACACCTGCTATTACAAACCAACGGTTTTCAAGACAAAATATGTACCCCTGTTATCAATAAATGTTAATATAAAAAGGTCAATATATGGGGTTTTTTTTGGTCTTATGAAACGGGCACTAGTCATTAATGGCATTAAAATACTTAAAATAATATAAAAAATGCACAATCAACACCAGTAGTTGGAACAATGATACACTGATACTGAACTGTCTTAATAATTAAATACAAAGGTTTATTTGGACACATGTACAGGTTTTGTAATTGGAATGACAAATACAGTCATGTCCCAGCTTCAGTGGACCAAGTAGCTTCTGTGTGAATCAGGGAACGACCAGGAAGTCATCCCATGTTTACAAAATCAGACCAGATAACCGACAACCTCATGGAACTTCAGTGGAGTTATCTTTGATCCAGGATATTAACAGCAGGTACGTGGGGGGCGTTAAGGTCTTACGCTTTGGCTGCAAACAGCTGTGACCTCTCATCTCTGTACGCCTTGAGCAGCTGGTTGATGAGGGTCAGTTCATTCTCCTTTCTGACGGGACTCAGAGGAGGGAAGGGGTTTCCTTTGTACTCCAGGACGGCCATCTTGGCTCGATCCAAATTCATCCTGGCGGGGAGACGTACCATGCGGGTGTAGCCCTTCGGCTGGGTCTCAAACCTGGGAGCGAGGACCTTAAACAGCTTAGGGACCAGATCCTTCTCCTGGATACATGAGTGAGTGAGTGAGAGTGAAAGAGTGAGAGAGAGACAACAAATCAGATTGTACACAATACATACAACTTATTATTATATTACTGACATTTTTAAGCTACATACCGTCAGCCAGAAACTGGCCATTTTCATTGCTTTCACATCGGTGTCTCCTTTTTTAGCGTAGTCGATCAACTAGGACCAAAAGACACATTAAGAACAAAAGGTTAGGATAGAGGGAGGAACTAGTTAAAATCCAAATGTTCTTCTGTACAATGTGGAACAATTATAGGGCAACTTTATACTCATCAGCCTATTATGTATACAATTTCCCTACAGCATACACTCTTCTATAGCCCTAGACCACATAGCCTACTATGCAGGATAGTCTAGTGGTGGACGTTTGACTCCAAACCAAAATGTTCTAGGTTAAAATCCAAATGTCTGCAGTCTTCCTGTAGGCATCCCTGAGCAAGACGCCTAACCCATATACCTTCCCATTAATGACATGTAACTGAATGAAATGTAGTTGTCACTTTGGATAAAGCGTATGATAAAAAGACATAAGCCCCATGTGGGGCACCAAATAAAGAATCCCAGGGAGAAGAATAGTTCAACCTTAGAATGGCTAACTGCTAAATGATATATATACAACGGAATAGTTTTCCTGTCATAGTCCAGGTAGCCTGACACACACATGAAGATAATACAACTCGTATACAGCATCAATGTATTACCTTTTCCGCATAGAATCGGACTTCATCAGCCCGTCCCGTGGTGGTTTCTATCCTCTCGTGGCGGACGAGTCCAGTTAAAATGTTCCGAAGTATGTTGATTCGGGACTCGGGTCCAAGACCAATTCTTCGCGCAACTCGCCCATGAGATATAAACAACTGCAACGTGAGACGCATGTTGTTCGTTTGGACAGCCTACAAGGAGGCACACAACAAAAGACAACTATGAAAACTTTACCTGAAAGGTATATTTCTTAATATATTAATAATCTGTGTTGCTAAAACGACCCCTAATAAAGTCAAGGCAAAATTCCGGGGTCGATAGCGTACATGCGCAACGGGTGCACTACTCGAAATGTCCGGCTTGCTCTTAGAAAATAAACAAAGTTCCGCTTTGGCATTTGACACTAATTCATTGACTCATTCGTCACTATGCATGCTTTCGTTCACATTCACAATAATTTACTTTCTATTTTAATCTATTTATTATGTTCAATAATGTAGCGTACTCTGGACATTTTCACGTAGACACATAACGTTCAATATATACGTTTAATATTGTAGCATAAACTGTTAATCACATCAACGGTCTGTAATGATTACATTATTTTTTTTTGCATTTATATTTACATTGCTTCTAGTCATTTTGTAAACAGATATAGGCCAATCTTCTGTATTTTCAGTGTTTGAGTTTTTACTCTCCATTACTGCATTAAATTTATATTACTGTACTGTACATTGCATACATCTGCTGTGACACCAAAATCTACCATCTGGATTATTAAAGTACTATCTTGTCGTATTTTAGACTACATCTAAAATTGTATTCGATTTTTTGTTGTTACTTTCTGCTTTAACACAAAGAGAGTTGCAGTTTTAATAAGCAATACATCTCATGGAAAATGCACTTTGGGAAATGCTATCTCTTTAATGCAACTCTTTGTAAGAGCTTTACGTGGCAGACAGAATAACAGTGCGATGGATTCCTATTAGTGATTATGCTTAGGGGACTGTTATTTGGCCAGTCGGTGAAATTAACCTCAGGCTAAATTCCATGCTCATGCTGTTTCATTTTAATGAACTCTTAACGGGCAGTATAGGAGCAGACTGAATAAGAATTTATAGATTAAAAAAAAAGTACTGGATTGGACAAATTCATATTGAAATCAAATGTATTACAAACATTCAGAAACAAGCCACATCCACACAAGGTGTCTAATAAAACCAACATTGTCTTTATTAGTTTGCCAAAAATGTGTATGTACAGCATATATAGAATTCTCATGATACCATTAAAATGCATATGAAGAGTGCTTCAGTGATGTGCTCATAACCCATTCACTCTGAGCCGCTGTGCTGTTCTCCCTCATGCATACACAAGCCCTACTCATCCTTCTCCTTGTATGTGCGTGCATGTACTTCTACACGGTTTACACAAGTGTTGAAGCGGTAGCCTCAGCCTTTTGGAGCCATTTCTCAAGGAGTCCATTCACCAGTCACTTTGTTCTTTGTCATGGTAAACACAACCACAAGCAAGAGGAAATGAATGGCAGTCATGCCAAATATGAGATCCGACACAACAACCAGGAAACAGCTATAGGGCTTTGTCAAATATTCAGTGTTCACATACACTTTTATATCTTTTACTATACTCTTACGAATAACACAACACAGTTTTAACATTCTAATACACTCTTGACGTTATAGCAAGATAAACGTTGATAAAACTGTAGAGGAGGGTTCCAGTTTAGATTAGATTTAGATCAGATTAATCAAATTCAAGATAACCTTGTTTTTGTTTTGTTTTTTAAATAAGCAATGGCTAAACCAATGCATCTTAGTGAAAATACAAATGAATACAAGTTTTGCCTTTGTATCATATTGTCGGTATGTTTGTACTTTTTAATTGAGTGTTTTCATATACTAAAAGTGGAAATTCAGTTTCTTCAAAGACACCTTCACATCGCTCATATCGATTTCTTCAGAATTCATCTATATATAACATTATATTTCCCATTCTCTAAAATGTACAGACATTTTAGGAGTATATTTACACGTGTTCAAACCAATGGCATTACGACTGGGTGCTGTGTGAGTGCAGATTTGTCTCCTCGGTGACACGATCAAAACTAGCCAGAATGAGACCAGGAACAGTAAAGTGCTCCATGCAGGACAAACAAAATGTACATTTCAGTTGCTATTTTCACAGTTTGTCTACAAATACTTTTATTTTATGTCATTGCTTAATTTAAGGGGGCAAAACTATATATATTTATATAAAAAAAACTATCAATATTAGTAAATCAATGAAGACACAGTTACGTGTACTTGTTAGGGACAAGTTCTTGTAGTTACTTGCAGTAAAACTAGTGTGGGAAATGTACAACTGTGCTGTACAACTCCTTTTTATGTTCTAAATAAAAACGGAGGTTAAGAGGATGACCACCAATGACATTATACAAGTATGGTAACAAAAAATACCCCCCACCCCGTTTTTGTGCTCTATTGCATTAGTACATTCACCAACGTCTACATACACATAGAAATAAAAAATGTCGGCCTTCGTTTC
>OOFG01060301.1:0-12605 GCA_900323295.1 Molva molva
CAAAACATTAATCAGCAGACACGTCAACACGTGTAAATATGGAATGTGTACGATAATAAAAGGGGTCTAATACGCACTGGCATATGGACTAAGGGCAATATTAGGGTCAATGCGCGACCCCCACTTACTCGCTCATGTTGAGGGTGAGGCTGAGGTCCTCCTCCTTGGAGAAGAGCAGGATGAGGAAGTGGTAGCGCGTCTGGCCCTGCTTGATTGGTGGGTCCAGGCTTATCTGTGGAGAGATGCATGATGGGAAGTTTGATAGGATTCTTTTTTTATGGATGCATATTCAATTGTTCTTTAATGAGCCAGTGTGTGATTTCCATAATAAAATTAATGATTAACTGACAGACCCAATTCCTACAACGTGCACAGGTAACATGCCGTAGTAATGTGCATGGCTAATCACACAATACCACCATTTCCAGATGGTTGTCGCAAATCAAATAGCACAGCATTATTTTTTTTTAAACCACAAACGGCACCGGACCCCACAATTTGACACTTAATAAAGACAGAAGAAGAAAGCCCAGAAGGGAGCAGAAGGCTATATTGAGGGTAACGTACCACAAAGAACATCTGCCTCTGGTCCTTGTGAGGCAGCAGGAAGAGGCGGAGCACGGTGGTGTAGGGAATCTTGTAGTCAAACGTCTTACCGTGGAGGTGCAGGAAGGATGGGTAGATGCGAATATCGTACCTGAAGTTAAGATCAAGTCAGTCCATATACATATATATCATTTTTCATAAAGGAAATGGTTGCTTTGATGTAAGCCAGAAGGCATAGCATATTAAATAGTGGTGTATAAAGTACTAGAAAGTCATACTTGAGTAAATGTACAGATATCTTGGTGAAAAGTTAGTAAACCGTATCAAAATCAGAAGAGTAAAAGTCAGTAGAGTATCTCAAATGCAATTTACTAAAGTATCAAAAGTATTTATCTGGATTAAAATGTACTTAAGTATCAATAGTTAAAGATTCACCGATCAGGTTTTTATTGGCCGATCAGCCGATCACTTCTTTTTAGTGAAATGGACATGGGTGATGCCAAATATTCCTACGTTTTGCCTCCTGTTACGTGGACCAAATACCGCGGTGCGCATTGGATGTCACTTTAAAGGCTGCAGGTCTCCAGTGTATTCATTTTAAGTAGTCAATCAAGTCGGCGATAGCTTAACGGTGACATTTTTAAGAGAAATGTAATGCATTAAAACGATGATTAGAAAGACGTTAAAAGACCCGCTTCTGTGAGAAAAGATATAGACTATAAAGATATAGACAGCCCACTGTTAAACAACTGTAGCATATACTTTTCATTAATTCATTTAGGATTTATTTAAGGAGTTTTGATGAATGCATCATTGGGACTAATAAATTGAGCCAAAATGACAATTACAACAATAAACAACATAAATAACTAATATGCAAAGAAAGCGGATATAGTTTCCCATAGATTAAAAAAGGCTGCCTATGCCAGAGCTTCAACATTACAAGGAACTGTATTCGCGCAACACACCAACTCTTGAAAGGAGCGCTGCCATTGGCTCACACGCCGGTCCAGCTACAGCGGACGGCGCTGATATTTTGGACATCGCTCCCACTCATCTTCCATTTAAGCGGCGGAGTAGCCAGTTAGTTTCCCATAAAGCAGAAGGAATTTGTGGGGAGCAGCCTTGTCCTATGAGGTTATAGATACTTTAATAGTTTCAACCAAAATGTGTGAAAAAGGACAAGTGTAGGACTCTTGAGAGTAAAGACCGTTCTCCAATGAAATGCTGGCTGGTTATTGCGTCGTACAACCAAGATCAATTGCTATATGTCTATGGTTAAGTGTAGCTTACTTTCATTGAGTTGGCGCAATATAAAGAGGAATTATGTTAAATGCAGGACAAGCATTAATTCTCTCAGTGACTGATCATAATGACGGTGGTCTTGTCCACAATACTTCTTGTGCACAATAGCTTTGAGTCATGCGTTTGGCTCCTGAAATTGGCAAATTTTTAAGTTGATCAAGTTTCAGGGGTGCAAACTGGTGATGGCCCAAAAAGGTAACAACATTCTTATGCCAGAAAACAACAAAGAATGAGCAATGCATGCGCCCAGGCCCCTTCCTATGATTCATGCTACATTTTTCTAAACAAACTCTGTTTAAGTGACTCATAAAAGCCTGTCAGTGATATTCAGACCTATATGAAGCAGTTCTAACAATAAGAAAAACTCAGTTGCATCTATTCAAATTTTAAATATGTATTTATGTGAAATGACATACAATACCCCACTCCCCACAACTCCAGTCCACCCCACCGAAGTCCATTACTTGTGCTACTTTGCCCTTGCTTGTACCAGTGCTTTTTTCTTATTTTGAGCAGCTATGTGCCTCACTTTGGCTTGCCTGTCCTCCTCTGCTGCCGTCTTCCCACTATATATATCACTATATATATTTTTTAAATTAATAAATTCAGAACACGATTAAAAATGATTTATATTTTAAATATAACTAAATATTGTTTCTAGAGCAGCAAGAGCAATGTTTAAAACAGCAAATTAAGTTAACTATATAAACGCCATAATATCTCCGTTAACAATCTAAAATGTCAATAAAATAGTTAATATTCCTGAAAATACTGAGTGAAGTTTAGAAAGAAGAACACAGACTTGTTCATAACAATTAGCGGTAACACTAACCAGCCCTACAGGCAACACGGGTCAGATACAAACTCTTGACGTCCTGTACCGTGCAGTTCAATGGAGAAGCGCCATTGCTAATTTGGTAGGTCATTTGTCTTTGATATGATCGTCAACATAGTAGTCTATGCCGTTTTATCACCGTTACTGAGATAAGTCCCAAATTTAGAGAAAAAAGGGGTAAAATCCGATGTTTTTGCCATTCTTTTTGCCAAACACTATGTGAACGTTCCACTTGCATTATTTTCGTGACAAGGCACTCAGACGTCACGACCAAGGGGCACCGGCGGCGCGGTTTGTGTGGACGTGTGGAGCTCCGTCCTGGCAGTGGTTGTCTGCAGCGTCCGAGAGAAAGTTTAGCTTTTCGGACACTTGTAGTATAACGCCACGGTGTGTGTGGACGGCGAGCTCCGTCTGAGCAGCGACACGCCCCCCTCTTTGCTAAAACTTTTTTTTTTATCTCATAGTGTTTCAATTCCAGATGATGGTTTGCTGGCTCTTTAAGTTGACAAGCTAACCTTATCACCCACATAATTACTTCTATAAAACAGGTTGCTTTACAGTGAGTGTGTTCTCCACACTGCCTGGAAGTGTAGCTAGATGTTTGCACGAGCAAATGAGCAGCACGAGAAGGTCTATCAGCAGCAGCGGAGTTTAGCTGACAGAGCAGATGGATGGCGTGACCTGCCCTACTCTGCCTCCCATTGGCTAGTACTCATTGATGACTTGGATGAGATGACAATTTTTTTTTTTGCATATCTACAAAATTCACATAGATGCTCCATTTGTGTTCAAAAACTGAATTTCGCACCCCTGATGTTTAGGGAGTATATAGGCCGATACTGATTGGTCGCCCAGCAATCACTGCCACTGCAAATGTTTGAGTACTGTTGTACTGTAACAAAGAATCTATACTTCGTTACTCTACATCACTGATATTAAGTGACTGAAGGTTGCTCTGTTCTGGGGCCGTCCAATAAGAATATACACTCCATGTAGGAATGGAACACATTTTATATGCGAGGCAGCTACTTGATAAGTTTCAAATATAGTCTTAAATGTAATTCAGAAAGGAGCACAGGCAATTGTGGTGTGTTTGAGTATCCTGTACCTTCCTCTAGGCGTGAGACACTGCAGCTCTTTGAAGACACACACAGCGTCCCCAGTGGCCTGGATGACATCTGCCTTGGACAGCACGTTCTGAGCAAAGGCCTGGAAGAGTCATGGCAAAAAAAGATAAGCATTTGTTTCTCTTCTGGAACTACAGCTCCCTCTAGTGTTTGAGGAATTTCACCTGGCACACACACTGCCATACACCAATAGGTCAGTGATAGGTCAATAAAATGTCGACATCATGACAAGATCAAATAACTGATCAATCTGGTAAATTGAATGAAATAAAAATCAAGATAGTTAATATTTTTTCCTAAAATAATTGATAGTAGATAAGCGGGACATTATTGTAATGGTTTTATTTCCTCATAAAAATGTATCAGAAATATACTACATCTCTATTTTTTCTAATAAGTTGAATTATTACAAAAAGCCCTTAGTATAAGGGTTCTTCGTTAGTTAGCGTTATATGAGAGTTATGGTTAATTAGTTGAGCCAACATGCGTTGTGTTCCTTTAAGAAAAGATGTGATGGCATGTAAACACAGAGCACTACAGAGTTTAGTTTGGACTAGTTAAGAGGGGAGCCACACGGTTTTCTGACCATTTCTATAAGTTTAGACGTAAAGGAACATCCAATAATTTCAACATCACTAACAAAGGAGAAGGAATCCGTGGGATTACTGTTCATTCGAATGAGTCAGGCCAACACACTCACTCGCGCACTAAGGAAAGGAGCTGTAACGGATAATACCATAGACTGTATGGATGATGCACAACCAACACAGATTTAATCCAACACAATCAAATGTAACAGTATCACCTGTGATACGCTCTGCACGTATCAGTATTCGCAGGCAGAGAAAAGGACGGCTACCGGGAAAAAGCAGGTGTTGTTACTAAGCTTTGCATAACAAATAATGACTTGGACAGTTCATTGGTCATTATTGTATTGTATATAGTATAACTGATTTTACTGCGTGTGTCTGGATTGTTTATGAAGATGGTGCGATCAGCATCTTTCGTGTGTAGGCTAACGCTACATGGGAGATGCTTATATTTGTAGCCTATGTTTTGCTTCCTGTGATGTTGCGCAAGACTATTATGCAGATATACAACCGCGTTGCGCATAGTCAACCAAGTCTGCGATAGCCTATGGTTACATTCATTATTTATTGGGATTTATTTAGAGAGTTTTGCACACGCGGTAACAACTTGAAAATGTATCATTGGGACGAATAATTTGGGCCAAAATTACAACTTAAATATTAAACAATATAAATAACCAGTATGCAAAGGAAGCGTTTACTGTTTTCGCGTAACACACAGACTCTGACCCCCATGCCCATGAAAGAAGTGTTGTCTACGGCTTCTCTCACGAGCTCAGACCGGGGGTCTAGCTAAAGCGACAGCCCTGTTATGAAGTCTAGGTTTCAAGAAAGCCTTTGCTTCACATTGTAGGAACTATGTTGGCATGCAAGTACTATGGCTGCAATCGTTTGGCTATACGCAACGCTTCGGTTACACCGTTTAGAGACATTAA
The DNA here is from genome assembly GCA_900323295.1 of Molva molva. Lineage (NCBI taxonomy): Eukaryota > Metazoa > Chordata > Actinopteri > Gadiformes > Lotidae > Molva > Molva molva. The sequence goes on from OOFG01060301.1 coordinate 5,339, forward strand.
AAATCGCTCTCGCTCATATTCCAGCGGCGGTGCAGCAAGTTAGTTTCACATGAAGCAGAGGGAATTAGCTGGGACCTTTTCCTATCAGGTTATAGATACTTCAGTAGTTTCAACTAACATGGGGATGAGTGAATAACGACATGTCTAGGTTCACTACTTTTAGCGCAAACCTACATAAAAACAAAACAAAAAAACACAATGAAGCCCGGTGAGATGCGGGCTGGTTATTGCATCCTATAACCGAGATCAACAAAAAGCTATTTCTATGGTTAAGTGAAGCCTGCCTTTATTGTGAGTCAAGATGAATTATGCTAAAGCAGGGTAACATTACTGTCTCAGTGACTGAACCTAATGACACCGCGTCTTGTGCACACTAATTTTTGAGTCACGTAATCGGCTCCGAAATCTGCAAATTTCAAGTTGATCGGCCGATCACTGATCAAGTGTTTAGGGCGTATATTAGCCGATAATGATCGGCGGCCGATCAATCGGTGCATCAATAATTGTGACCAATGGCGACTCACCTCAACGGGGTCCTGGCCCTCGTCAGATGGGCCGGGGGGCACGTAGAAGCGGACCTCCATGAGAGACACCTCGGCGTCGTCGTTCTGGTGGAACTCCAGGGTGACCTCGTTCTTGCCCGTGGCACACTGGGACACGCTGGAGAGGGGGATCTCGAACGCCGTGCTCTCATTGACGTCAAACGCCAGCTGGGGACCTGGGAGGAGGCGAGGTCAACCGTTTATTAGTAGGTAGGATCAGCTTTATATGCTTGACTTTGAGGGGCCAGATTATCCCATCTACTGGCAGCAATAATGCAACGATGAGGTGTGTGTTTTTCTAAATAAAACTTAATATTGTGTCACATTTATAAGCCATTTTATAACAAACATTTAAATACCATTCTGAACAATCTACTTAAGTGGACTATTGAGAGACTGGCCATATTGTCTTAGGCATGACAAAAACCATGTGTGTAGGGTTAGGGTTAGTGCATACACACGTGCGTACCTGAGAACTTTGCCGTGCCCCAGTTCCAGCCTTTGACACACATGTCCTTCTCCGTCAGCTCCACCTTATAGTTGGCCTTGAAGAACTCCGAGATCTTCTCAAAGTCCTGGATGGATGACGGGGTAACAGGAAGAGGAGGTGGTGGAGGCGAGGGAGGGAGGTGGCGTTGGAGAGAGCCGGGAGGGAAGGAAGAGTTAACAAGGGAAAAACATTTAAGAGACCAAACGAGAGCACAAACGAGCAGCAGAGTCAGCGAATGCAGCTGCTAGCTAAACAAAACATACAAATAAAAAAAACACTGTCCCCCGCTTCCTCAACCAGGGGCCTCATTTATCACAGCGCAATTAGAACCCTGCCTGCATCAGTGGGGGGCCCTGTCAGAAGAGAGAGAGAGAGTAATATGTGCTCCTCTGTCTCTACCGTTCCTGTGTTCGACAATCAGTCTGTTTATTTATCCTGCAGAGCCGATTACAAATGAAGAGACAGGAGCGCATGCACACACACATATATATTATCTTGCACTGACAAATACACATGTGGAAGTGATTGTAATTGCGTGTGTGGTGGGGAGAGGAGACAGCTCTGTGGGAACCAGAGTTTATGCACCTGGATAGCTGTCGGTCTGTGGGTTGACTGCGGCCAATTAGTGCCTGCCGAGAGAGAGACTATTAGTGTGGGCGAGCTTATCCAAGTCTAAGTTTGTTAGAGCGCCTAAAGACGTTTGCCTGAGCGAGAGCATTGGAGGACAGAAGAAGCATTTTCAGATGTGAAAATGTGCGAGTTTACAGCATACATAAAATGTAGTCTGTGTGGAAGTATCCCGCTGGTCTTGATGTGTGCGCACGTGCGTGTGTACGTGCGTGCGTGCGTGCGTGCGTGCGTGCCCTCCCCTAGCGCTCAACAGGCCCACTGTGCGTTGCTCGCCATATCTCATTACCGTTTTGGCAGAAAGGCCGTTGCTTACCTCACCTCAACAAAAATCTCCCCCTCACCAACACACACATTCTTGTCCCATGTTAACCCCTCGCCCCCCGACACACAGGCCTGAACATCCTAAGCACATACATTGTATGACACAAACATGAGCGACCAGTGGGAGCATTTGTATACACCACGCGTCATGCAATATATAAAGAAAATGGAATTAGTATTCCCCGGAGGTAATAACCCCTTTTCAAGTGTTTACAAAATCAGCTTAACGCCGGGGGATGGAGTAGGAGACATTCAGCGTCCTTTTATCCCTCATTCGAGCCTAAACACTGCAGGACGGGCCTGTGCAACCCCTGCCTCACCAACCACCTCCCCATGCTAACAGAAAAGGTAACCGCATTATTCTCCAGGCTAGGCAGCCGCAGGGCCTCCAGCCCTAAGACCGCTGGCTCCGCGATGATAAACAATGACATCAGGGTCCCGCCATCCTGCCTAGATGGGGATTCATCTCTGAAGAAGCGCTGATTAAACCCTGGGGACCGGTCCCCGCAAGCAAGGGGCCCCGGGCCTCTTGGATGAGCTTGGCGATCACACGCACGCCATACATGCAACAGCATACCCACTACGCGCGATACGAAGCAGACTCAATACAAAAACAACCTCTAAGCAGCTATCATACATGAAAACCCCAGCCAAATCACGAGCTGATTGGACATAAACACTGACGCACATGAGCCCATGATTACTGTGTTTACGGAACACACATGCGAGCGCCGCTTTCCCTCATTAATCCCATTAGGGGCGACGTGTTCACACACGGAATAGTTGGAAATGGAAAAAGGTCAAATACTGCGGATACTAACCACGCTATGTGGGCGCGTGCACACACACAGACAAGGCAATGCCTTCGAACAGAGGCCAGGGATTTCTTAAGTAATAAAGCGTGTGCTATTAAATTGGAAGCAACAATGTGACTTATTTGGGAGAATCATATTTGCATGAATAAAGAGGGCCAATGTGCTAAAGGTCCAGAAAACGATGTGCCGTATGTATTCATGGCCATATATCCACCACTACGTGATTTTAAGGGACTTTGAGAACAATAAGTTTTAAGTTGACCCTGTCAAAGTAGAAATAAACCTCAAGCTGGTCAAACAACTGGTCGTTTCATGTTATTAACTGAAGGACTATGAAAAGCTCATTTAAATACACAGAAAACCCTGTTTCCGTGTGCATAGCAGCACAGCCGGACTGCTGCATTAATCTAAAACTGTATTCTCCGTGAATACAAGAGAGTCTAATTTCAGCGCAACTTGTCCTTCAGGGGAGTAAGAGCAAGTTAAACTTTTTAACTGGAATTTCAGGGAGTCTATTATGTAGAAATACGACATGATACATATTGACATGACATGTCACACTGAATATGTTATATTCAGTGTATCAGTCCATCTTGACACTAGGGCAGGGCTTCCGGGACCCATCCATCTACAGATACAAAAAGAAGCCAGTCCGATGCATAGAGTCTACCATCTACAAGTGCGAGGCGCGAGGACTGCTATGCATGCACTGCTCTTTCTCAGTTCTCTCAGTCATCTTCTACCACTAACCGCAGCTAAGCGCTAATAATTTGTAGAAATTATAGCTTTATCGACTTAGTAACCCTGTTGATGGGTCATCCCAAGCCAGCCCAACATTCTACTGGGGATCCCAAGCAAGCCCGAAGTTCCCTCTCAACAGAGGAGAGGATACACAACTGTCACAGCAGGGCTGTTTTGTAAATCTAATCAATGTGTAGGCTGTATCCAAATTTGTATTTTAATATACGCTAAAGTTTGTAAAAAATGTTAGCAGATCATTATTGTAAGGTTCAGCAATAATTATTAGAATTAATACACTACACAAACAAAACTCCAAATGTTCCATGTCAATTAAAAATATTTTTTTAACTCTATGTTGTCACTGCTTTGTACAGAGCGATAGGGTGAGGAGGTCACTTGTGCCGGATATAAAAGTAAAAAATAACTTCTGGGACGTCACCTTTTATACAGCCTATGGTGATCACTAGTTTGCATTATTGTTGTAATATAAACTGAAATACAACAAACTGAATAAAATACAGCTCCTCACAGATTCACTTAACATTAATACTAATGTTAAGGAATTGGAACAAATTAATAGAAAAAATTTTGTTTCTAGATTACTATTCATTTCTAACTATAGAGACAGTCTCGCAGAGCATCTGCCAGACTGGGGCTAGTAATACTCAGTAGGTCTGGTTCAAATTCTGGTCCAGCAGGTCTCTACGGCAACGTTTAACCCTGCAAGCACTGTGCTCCTAAGCTCCTTATTTTGAGGGGCACAGTCCACAAAAGTAGGGGCACAACTAAATAAAATAGGCATGGAGCCAAAATAGAGGGATTAATAAGAGTTGATTTAACTTTAACAATAAAGAACAGTTATATTTGGCTTCTGACATTTCTTTTTAAGTGATAAATGAAAACAAAAAAAATGCATTACTCTCTGTACCAGTGCCCATCATCATTCTCAAACAGACTTTTTTAAACAGAACCTCTAATCGCATCCATATCTGTGGTCCAGTCTCCTGGACAGCCATTTTTCAACAGAGCTTGAATTTTTAATGCAATTCTGTGCGCATTCACATGGAAGAACACACAGGGGAACGGGAGAAATGCATTGGCAGCTGCTGCTAATGCTCAGGTGTATGTTATTACCTTTACATCATGCCCTGATATTCCTTCTTAAATGCACATGTGCTCCTAAATGTAAATTGACATTCACACAAGGGAATTATTACTTGCACATGCAAGCAAAATTGTCACACTGTAGAGCGCTGTCTACTAGCCCAGCTGGCTAGTACCTAAGATCCACCCCAGATAATAATATATAAGAGACAAACTAATAGCCAATAATGTCATCATAAGTCATCCACTACTTTACTATTGAATTATAAAAAATTAGATTCCCATCCTGTGCGGCTGCGGTTAATATGCAAAAACATCCACTATTTGGGATTGGCCTATAGTAGGTCATCAATATGGATTTCGGCAAAGACACATCATATTGGTGCATCCCTAGTCGTAAACAATAAACAAACACAATACCTGGGTTTTTGTTAAGTACAGTTATCTTGTGCTGATGAACAAAGAAGCATATTAGCAAGCCATGTGTTTCAGCCAATAGCAGCCAATCGCTATAATAAATTACCGACACAATCTGTTGCTCTTGGGAGTAGAGCGGAGCCAAAACAAGGACAAGCAACTAACCACCCACAGAAGCCTGAGCAAATGATGCCAGTCGTGACCCAGCAAGTGAAGACACAACAGCCTCTTTCAGTGTAAACACTCACCGTATCCCTGAAGCCGTCGTATTTGTAGACGTGGCCCGAGCTGGTGGACAGCTTGATGCCGTGGCCCAGACACACGCGCCTCCACTGGGCCAGGTTGAGATCTCCGGCAGGAATGTTGTCCACCCTGCCCGTCTTACTGCTCTTGTACACCACATTCTGCTTGGCAAAGCGTAGGCGCCCATCGTTCTGCAGTCACACACACACACACACACACACACACACACACAGTAAGGACTTGACAGCTTAAGTCATTAATTCACATTTTTTTAATGTATACAGTCCAAACAACTTTGGTGGTTAAAATGTACATAATATATTGATGTACTTATTATCAATGAGTACTATCCGAATCACTACAAAGAACTGGTTTGTATTTACTTAGTAAATACTAGTAAATACTCAGTAATACAAATACATCCCCTGTGGCAGAACAGGGCATGCCAATGGGATTTGTCTTAATAAGGGGTATAACAATAGGTTACTTATTTGTAATGGCAAAAGTAGCACTTTAATACTATTGATGTAAAGACTTGCAATGGATGATTAGATGGGATCAATCAACCTAGATGATTTTAAATATGTAGGATACTGACCCAGGATCCTTTGACCTCTTGGTAAATCTCGTTGAACTCCAGTGTGTCTCCCATCTCGACCACAGACGACGACTGTTTTACTAATAGAGGAGAAAACCCCTTTGAATTTAAAGCCGAACAAAGAACGTGGCCATTATTTTGCCATTGTTGTCTTTATGAAATACAAATATAGAGCCTTGTTCAGATTGCGGCTGCACTGTTGGTCACATACCCAAAACTCGAGTTCAATGCTTATGGTGAAAGGATAACGAGCAGTGTCACTCATTGTGCCCATATCTGCACATGCAATATAGATTGTTGTTAAGTCCAATTAGCTACCTAACATAGCCAATGGCGAACCTGATCGATTCCCACAGCTATTTTTCTATCAATTCAGATTTCTAATGTAACAAAAAATGTAACATAGCTTCCGTGCATAACTGCTAACTATGTAACGTTACTACGTTCACAATAGTCGGGACAACACTGACTTGTCGATTGTAGTTTGACACCTTCTAGTCACGCATTGTCGACCTACAACACTATGTTTGGCCAAAAGATGTATATAAAACACACAATATGATAAATTCATCCATTTGTAAAGGCTTTGAATATTAAATCGAGCGTCAAATCAAACAAGGCCAGTGAAAATAGTATAAAATCACGTTCATTTAAATAGCATACTGGGTAGTTTCAAATGAATCGGGGAAGAGTATATTGCTTAATGTTCTCATTTTTTCTCAAACGAACATAAAAAACAAAACTCGAACACATAAAAGTGTACTAGAAACTTTCCTTACCGTCAATGTGATCAGCAGACTTTGTTTCCCGCGTGTAGCATCAGGGCCTAGCGACTACGTCACAGGAAAGAATCTCTACGAGTGGATTTACTTCCGGTTTGGCTTACGGTAAATAATTACAAAAACACATTGTAACAAGACTTTATTTAAATTCAAAGAGTATTAATTATAGCCCTTGGCCATTTATCAGACATTTAAATCGTGTAGATAATGCACCGTTGTCTAAAAAAAGTTAGCAGACCAAAATGCAATTCTAGACTACGACCACACGATGTCGCGCGCAACACCTTGTGCAAGGCATTGGTTAATTGCCGCACCTACATTGCCGTATCACTTGAGATTTCTGATCCATTTAAGCACGTAATACATTAACTTCGGGATTTAGGTCGAGATAAAAACACGTTGTTCGTAGGCTTAGTGACATATCGTGTAAATATTAGCTCGAAACAATTGAAACGTATTTAGTTGATTTAATATATATATTAATAATAATAATGACCAAATATAAAAAAAATATGGAACACTCTCAATAGACTTAACAAATACTAGAACGGATTCAACTGATTAACGAGTTCTGACAAAAACGC
>OOFG01060302.1:0-11699 GCA_900323295.1 Molva molva
CTTTGACTGGGGAGGAGAGAGAAGAGACCAACGTTGTCCGACAATCGCAGCCTGTGTCTGTTCTCTCGGCGCCGTGGAGGGAAACCATTCAGCTCAAGCATCCGTATCCAAGTATCCGTGGATGTCAGCACTTATTTGCTTCTGTAACCTAAGCAGTTCCACTGCTTATTTCACCCGCGGGCTATCTGCTATTTTTTTAAATAAGAGCCACAATTTAAAATTTCGAGTTCATTTGAAAGAAGAAGACAATTCTCCATATATGAGAAGAGGCGTTTCCATTGGGATCGTTTTAGCAGAGTAAAAGCTTGCGCCATGACAACGAGGGAGCTCCTGCTTCTGGGTGAGTCACAAATCTGTTTCCACACACAGTGGCCACTTTACTATGGAAAGACCGCCATGTGTTCACATTAAAGAGATTGTAAAGTAAAGTCAACTGACTGTGGCTGGTGGGCTGTATGTTCGTATCTGAATCTGGAAAGCAAAAGCCTAAATCCGGTGATTTTAAAATGTGGTTGAAACCCACGTGTTTTAAAAATGTATATACAAAACAACAATGTTCCCCTAACGCGGCAATGTCAATTGTAATACATGACAATGGTATGTCATTCCCATATGTCATTCCCATTACATTGGACAAACGGACTAGTGTCATAAAACTGTCGATGACAACAAATTAATCTGTTCACAGGTTTTCATAGAGGCCAATCTACGGAAGCGTAATGCATTCACTAAAGATAAAAAAATGCAGCCCTTGTTTTTCTGAATGAACGACATAATTACCTCAGAATTCTGAGGAAAGTTTTAATGTGGTAAAAAAAATTACGCTCTGTTTTTCGGAATTAACGAGCTCTTGGTTTTCTGAAATAATGAGATACCTCAAAATACAGAAGCTGTCATTCACTTGAGAGCTCGATTTCATAGAAGCAAATATGTCCCGCGAGTTTAATCCAGTTTTATTTTGGTTTATGTTTGAGACGTTGGGAGATACTCGTGTCCTTGAGTAATATTGATGGTATTGTTATTAGTGTGTCCACTTTGTGCAGGCACCGCAGGACTTTGGGTTGTTCAGACGGAAAGCCCATTATGATCTGCTTGACATTGTGGTTTTTTCCAAGATCAGTTGAACCGATATTGCGTGCTTCACGGATATAAGATGATGCATCTGAAATGCATTCTCTAGTGTTACATGTGGTCAAGCGAACAGTTCGATTACATAATTTGACATGTTAACTAATACTTTAGATACCTTATTATCGACCCCGTACTTGAAATCACCTTTGGAGGGTTAGGCTGATTAGCAGCAGCAACCGTACACCATGCAGGTGAGAGTTTCTCGCACGATTTTGAGGTATCTCATTAATTCAGAAAAACAGGGCAGAATTATTTTTTACATAAAAACTTTTCTCAGAATTCTGAGATAATTATGTCGTTAATTCAGAAAAACAAGAGCAGAATTTATTTACTCAAGTGAATGAGTGAAGAAAAAAGCTTGAACAAATACTAAATAAAATCAAAACAACCAAAGGAAAGCTAAAATAATGATTGAAAACAAACTGGCACAGCACATGTGCTTGGCAGCTGCACTTATGGTGTTTGGATTTGAAGACCCTCCAGTCTGTCTGGGCTTGAGTTCACAATGGGCTTCTGTTCTTCTCTCTTAAAAGTGATATTTTTACACCATGAGCTCATCCAACGATAGGAACCACTATGACTGATAGGGACACACACAGAAGACATCACACACACACACACACACACACACACACACACACACACACACACACACACACACACACCCTCTTTCAGACAAGGAAGCATTGAGTGTTGGTTGCCATGCACCCCCAACAACATGACAACAGTGATACTGTCAGAACGAGCGGGTTAGAAGTGTGAATCTTATCCGACCTAACACCTTTGTGATTGTGGGCTGTGGGGAAATCCTCCATGAAACACTTAAAAATATAGTTGTTTTAAAAATCAACGTACTTACTTTTTTCAATGCCTTATTTGGTTGGATTAAATATAGGCACTTATAATTGACAATAGGCCTACGGTATACATAATACAAATGCAATGCACACAAATGAAGTAATAACAGACATCATTCAGTATGAATATTAATTAATTCATTTTCTTATGGTATTCGTCAGCTGTATGTGGTGATACCTGAATGTATACTGAATGTATACTGAATGTATACTGAATGTATACTGAACGCCTACTGAATGTAAAGCACACTACACTGAATATCTGCATATATTAAAAGTGTACTGAGAGGTGTCTTCTTGTTTTACAGCTGTTCACCTCTCAATGGTAATGTCCCAGTGCCCTGAAGGACTGACTTCAGAAGGGTCCGGTTGCATTGGTATGAGTTGAAACCTGCTGTCATTCTCATAGACAATCATTTATGTAGCTTTTGTTAGTGTTAGGCTAATCAATAAAGAATATTAAACATATAATAACCTGACCATGGTCATTTTTTGCATTGACATAGATGAATCTTTAACACATATTCACCAAAGCCTTTTCTCCCCCACCACAACGCTCCTTTGGCCTGAAAGATATTGACGAATGCCAGGAAGAAGCTACCTTTTGCGTTAACGCAACGTGTATAAACACAAAAGGCTCTTTCTACTGCATGTGTGTGGATGGCTACGAAACTTCAAACAGGAACAAGAGTTATGGGCCTACAAATCCGGACGAATGTAGAGGTAAAGAAAAACAAAAAACATATTGAAGCATTTAGATTTAGGAAAGCTAGGTGCTCTAACCTTTTTTCTTAAATGTAAGCTATGTCTATTTTTGAATATTATTTTTTACTTTTATTATTATTATCATTATTATTAGTTAGAATGTAGCTAACCTGTCTAAAGGTTAATCTAATTTGTTATACTTAAAGATATCGTCGAGTGTGGCAGACCAGAAGGCATCTGTACAGAGTATGCAGAGTGTCACAACGCTGACTCAACCTACTTCTGCACCTGCATGTCGGGATTCATCTCTTCCAGTGGTGTGGAGCGTTTGGCAGTCAATGACACATGTATCGGTACGAAGTTATTTTAATTTAAAAGGCTGCGCCACTCCTTGCTTTGTCATGACCTGCAACTCCCTCCTCTTAGCGCTGATTGGTCCTATCAGTTTAACATTTTTGGAGGACGCTTTAAATGGGCTTGAGACCAGACTGATCTTCAGAGAGAAAGAGATGTGAACTCGCAAGATCAGGACGGTCTCGCAAGGGCTAACAACGATCAGCCACATTTAGCCGAATCTGTACGTCAGTAGCGTCACTGGGGGTTTGAGGAGATTTCAAGAAAATTTAGAACCAACAGCAAACAATTAGAATAACACCGCTGGAACGGGAGCCATTGCTTATTTATCGTCTAACAATGTTGTTGTATTTTTTCTTTATTTAGATTTCAATGAATGTGAATATGGTGATTACTGTCAACCGTTATTATGTGTTAACACCCTGGGAAGTTACCGCTGTGAATGCAAAAAAGGGTTTGCATTGAGCTCTGGCAAAACCAATTTCACTGGGAATACGGAGATATGTGAAGGGAAAGGCATAATTCCATCCATACCATTCATAAATCTGTCTCAACCCTATCAACTTCTGCAGGACATGGAGGCGTTTGAGCGGCACAGGAAACACACTAAAGGTTTTTTGTTGTTTTCCCCTTTCCTCCCATTGATTCTATTCCCATTTTAGACAAATGTGTGATTGATAAGACAATCTGTGGAAATGGAACCTGCAGCCAGGGAAGAAACGGACATGTGTGTGCATGCCACGCCGGTTTCAGCAACTACGGCAACGAGACGTTCCGTTGTGTTGGTTAGTTGTATTAGAATTATACTTTAACATACATTCTTTATTTGGTACGGTTTTTAAATAAACCTTACCACTGATTCATTGTATTCCCTCAGAATTAAAGTGTGAGGGGTTCAAGAATGAGATCAATCAAGAGGTATGCATATATATCATACGCTCTTCTCCAACTTTTTAAATCATCTGCCTTCAGCAAATCCCTTCTGGCTGATGACACCCTATAACTCCCGTTATCTATCTTTCATTCCTATGTAGGATCCCCCAGATGTAAAAAGTGTTCTAAGAATGTTGAAGAGCAGCTGTCTGAATCTAAGCGAGAGCGAAACTCCCACCAAATTCAACGGAGAGGAATTTCTTGAGGTAGCCCAGCCGCCTTGTTCTTCTGCCCTAATAATCAAAGCTAAATATTATCATTGAAAAATCTCAAAACCATCACAGCACCCGGCGGTCCCTGGCAGCTGTCCACCACTGTTCATGTGGGCAGACGTGGCATAGCATGGCCGTGTGTTTAGACTGAAAAGAGGCCGCTCTGCAGCCCCTAAAAGTCTCTCTGGCTCCCTGTTTCCTCCAACATGTTTTCATATTGCTCCCCACCCCCCTACCTACCACCTCCAGAGGCTGTTGTTGGTGATGGACAGGCTCCTGTCTGGCGGAGCCATCTTTGATAACAAGCAGGTATCCAGCCTGCTGAGTGTAGTGGAGAGCAGCCTGGGCCTGATCACGCCCTTCATGAGCCAGAACAGAACGCAGGTCTCGAAAAATCACACAGGTAATGTGCAACACTGCCCATCGCCTCCAGCTCCCTATAAATGTGTTCCCGGGCATGGTTTATGTTCTGTGTTTATTATGAAAGGCCAAAGCTAGGGTTTAGTCATAATAAAAATAGTTCAAGTGGCAAAACATGACCTTTATTTAATCACATTGACAGCATTATCATGTACTGCTTAAGGTACAGAGGGAAAAACATGCAGATGTTATATACAAACAACTTGTCGGCCCTCTGTAGCAATAGCACCATATATAAAACCAGAAAGCAGCAGAATTTTGTATTATTATTTTGAATTTCCATCTAAATGGTATGTTATTCTGTGTTTCTCCAAAATGTCATTGATGGTGGTAGAGCTAGAGATGCTGCTGGTTAAAGGTGCTGAGTTCCCTCGGGGCCCAGTGACATTGTTATCTAAACATGCCAAGCTGCAGATGCAATGGGAAACAGCTGCTGGAAAAGATTCCACTTACCCAGGTCATCATCCATACCACCCATTCCATGTTCCATGACCGCTACTGGAACCACACACACACAGGCAATACAATCAACAGTGTCATTTTAAAATGAATTTGAAGTTGCATCACTTAATTGAGAAAGTGTGTGGGTGTGTGTGTGTGGGTGTGGGTGTGGGTGTGGGTGTGGGTGTGGGTGTGTGTGTGGGTGTGGGGGTAGGCTTTACGGCCCTGTCCTTGCTGAGCTACTCAACCTTGGAGCACTCCACCATTCCGAAAAAAAACCTCCGGATGAATTCTAAAGTGGTTACTGTCAAAGTTAGTAACCCAGAGACTGCCGCCCTCCAAGAGCCGGTGACATTGACCTTCTACCATCTGCAAAGAGTAAGAAACTTGGGAATATTTATATTGTTCCAATATGTGTACGTGTTCGATTGTTGTACATTTTACTTACATTGTGTTTCTTATGTGCTTAAAGGTTGACTGCACAATTGGTGCATACAACGTATATGATAAAGAAATTCAACTTATAATCGTATTGGTGCATACTTTTTATGCGCCAATATTTTTTGTCAACAATTTTACGTCAAAATGTGTTCCTGGATCCCATCAAGGCTGTGTAAACCCGTTTAGCACACTGGTCATCTCTAACCTCTGAAATGTGGGGGTGTCATTTTGCAGACAGACAACAACAGCTCCACTATCTGTGTTTACTGGGACTCTGAGGTAGAGGGCGGGTCCTGGTCTACTGATGGGTGCCACACCCTCCACATGGATGCTAACTACACCGTGTGCTCCTGCAAGCACCTCAGCAGTTTCGCTGTCCTCATGGCCCTTCACGACATAGAGGTGAGAGTCTTTTGGTAGTCTTGATAGGTAGGTGATGTCAGTCCGTCTGTCTGACCATCTATCTCTATACTCATCTCTAACCAGTTGTTGGTCTATTAATACCTTCTTCTTTTTATTTTATTAGCTTTTGTCCGGCCGTCTGATCAACTTTCTGTTTATATTCCTTACTGTTTATTGGTCTATTTGTCAATCTCTTTTTGTATCTTCAGCTTTTTGTCTATCTGTCAAGTCTGTCTGGCAGTCTGTCCATCTAGCTGTCTCTATGTCTGCATAACTTCAGTCTGTATCTGTCCATTTGTCAGTCATTCAATCTGTTGTTTTGTTCAATCTCTTGGTCTCCTCCTTCTCAAACAGGAGCCGTATATGATGCAGGTGTTCACCTGGGTGGGTCTGACGCTATCACTGGTTTGCCTCTTCATCTGCATCCTTACCTTCGCACTGATCCGCTCCATCCAGAGTCCCAGGAACAGCATTCACCTCCACCTGTGCCTCAGCCTCTTTGTCGCCAACCTAGTCTTTCTTTGTGGGATCTCTCGCATAGAGAACCAGGTAACAGTGGGTAGTCCACAGTCTAGAATGTATGATGCAAACATTTCTAAATAGCAGTAAACATTTGTGGCAATGGCTGAATGACTTGGAGCTGGGTGGTGTGTGGAGACTGTGACTAGTGGGGACTGGGTAACGTATGGGTACTGAATGACTAGTGGGGACTGGGTAACTGATGGGTGCTGAATGACTAGTGGGGACTGGGTAACTGATGGGTGCTGAATGACTAGTGGGGACTGGGTAACTGATGAGTACTAAATTACTGGTGGGGACTGGGTAACTCATGGGTACTGAATGACTAGTGGGGACTGGGTAACTTATGGGTACTGAATGACTAGTGGGGACTGAGTAACTTATGGGTATTAAATTACTAGTGGGGACTGGGTAACTTATGGGTACTGAATGACTAGTGGGGACTGGGTAACTTATGGGTACTGAATGACTAGTGGGGACTGAGTAACTTATGGGTATTAAATTACTAGTGGGGACTGGGTAACTTATGGGTACTGAATGACTAGTGGGGACTGGGTACCTAATGGGTACTGACTGGTGGGGATTGAGCGAATAATTCGATTTCACTGAATTCTCAGCTCCCTGTATACTGTGTGTGTCTCTGAGTCTCTTCTCCCTCTCGGTCACGTTAGACGGGCTGTGCTGTGGTGGCAGGGCTGCTGCATTACTTCTACCTGGCGGCGTTCTGCTGGATGTGTCTAGAAGGCATTCAGCTCTTCAGGATGGTCATCCTGGTCTTCAACACCAACTTCCAGACGGTCCGCATGATGGCTGTGGGCTACGGAGTACCTGCGGTGATAGTCGCCATCTCCGCACTGGTCAATTCCGGCGGATACGGCACTGAGAAATAGTAGGCACATTTAAATAAGCATATCGGTGTAGTACGCAGATGATTAACGGCTGACATTTCTATGGGTTCCTGGGATCACAGCTTGCTGAATAAATCAACTGATGTGTTTTTTTAGTTGCTGGTTGAACCTAGAAGGTTCGTTCAGGTGGAGTTTCTTCGGTCCTGTCTGCTTCATCATCACAGTAAGGAAAACCACCTGACAACATCTTTTTGTTAACCACTAGAATGTAAAGAACATTATATAATGGCCATCTCTATTGACTTCCAGGTGAACATTTTCTTCTTCTTTATTACCTTGTGCAAGCTGGCACAGAAGTTCTCAAGTTTAAACCCTGACTTAGACAACTTACACAAGATCAAGTGAGTTTATGCGCTCGGAGCTCGTGTCCTTTACTGCTCATTACTTCCGTGGATCTGATAAAGATTACCGGCTTACCATTGCTTCCTGCAGAGCTTTCACTATCACTGCTGTGGCCCAGCTGTGTGTACTTGGCACCACATGGATCTTTGGCTGTTTCCAGTTTGAAAACAGCCTAGCCATGTCTTACCTGTTCACCATCTTCAACAGTCTGCAAGGGGTGCTGCTCTTTGTAATGCACTGCCTGCTCTACAAACCGGTTTGTACATGATTTGTATTCATCTATTTGAGAATATATCTAAATTGTTCGATGTCTATATCCAAAACATGTGTATATCTCTGCGTCTGTCTCTATTATTTAGCAAATATACATATTCAAATGCAAACTAAATAATAATAATAATATGTTGTTGTTGTTATACAAATTTTCTAACTAAAATAGAAGGAGTCTCTGTATGTATGTCTGTCCTTCGAATTTCTCGACCGTTCATCCGGTCAACTTAACACTTGGCGGAAGGATCGCTGAAGACCCAAGGAAGTGTGAAGTTGTTTGGATGAGCGGCTCTTGAAAAAGCTGAAAAAGTGCATTAGTAATAATAATATTAGTAGTAGTAGTAGTAGTAGTAGTAGTAGTAGTAGAAGTAGTGTATATAATTTCCTTATATGTAATTGCTTGGACAAACATAATTTATATACAAAGACAAATGGGATTCCCTTCACAGTAGCAGTTTGAATTAATAACTACTCTTACGCCCCCTTCAGGTAAGAGAGGAGTATGGAAAGTTATTCTCCAGTCTCTCCACACCACAGAAGAAGTACTCAGAGTTCACTTCCTCCCAGTCAAGCAGAGCACAGGTGAGAAATGTGAAGGCATCTACAGTATTAAGATTCAATGTCTAGTAGCTCCGGAACAAGAGCAACAGTCAAGTAGCACGATTGGCTAATAAATGAGCACCACTTTTACACCAGTGACATCCTGGCAACGTCACGCCATCGAGGCAGAAAATAGTTTTCACACATTTGCATATTTTCTTACATAAAATTGTGATCATATGTAATAGTCTTTTAATATGAGTATAACACCTAATTGTAATTCATATACGTTGTATAAATATTTTGTTCTTGTCATCCCGGAAATCCCACACAATCTGCTGTCTCTAGTTAAACTATGAATCAGATAATGGCTGCCAACAGGCTCCTTGTAGCAACATTTACATCCTCCCTTTGTTAAATAAAGACGGCTAGATTTCCCCACTGCTGACAGGACACTTTAATCACTTCATTACCCCAAATATTAATGAGTATGTGAGTGGTTAAGCTGGAGGTGTGAAGATTCACTGTGCACTTTCCCCCCTGTGACAAGAGCGAATACCGGGAAGATAATTATTGAAGGCGTGCGTTGCCAGGTTGAGCATCTTGGTGACTTGGAGTCGAGACAATCTGCATAAAAACAATATCCTTAAAAAATGCAGTCTGCTCTCTCTCTTCCCTTCAGTCTTCCAAGAGTATCCAGAACACTGGGGAGTCTCACATATGAAGTGCAGTCGGAAGCCTGAAGCTTTTAGAGTGGAGCTTTGTATGTCCTTGGACCCCCCTCCAAGGGCTTTGGGGAGTAGTTCATGTTCTTATCCTCCATATATTTTATTTTATGAATGAAGATCTATGTTGAAAAATGTTGCCGTCCTAGTAGCTGGTTGGTTGCACTGCAGTGACGAAAAGCCCTGCTGTTTTCTTTAGCTTATCAAGATATACTTTAGGTTCTCCCCTCCCCTCTCACTCTCCCACTTCCAGATCATGTTTCAAATGTGTCTCTTTTTGTGAGTGTTTGTCCACAGGCTCACACAAATGTAATGAAGGAATAATGGCTATTGAGTCGAGTGAATGAATCTATTTGATGGATGTTCTAAATGGTGTACTTTCATTACTCCATGAATGTAAATACGATTTCTGACCTGATTCAGTTAGGGATTCTTAGTTTGACCTTTATCCTCTGTAATGACAATCTTACAAAGACAAGCCTGTTGATGGATGTTTTGTTTTTTGGTGTTCATCTTATGGTTAATTTTGTTTGTTGTGTACAAAATTGTTACTGTATATAATACGCTCTCAATTCCTTGATTGAAATTGGAAAATAGGATACAGAGATATGTTTAAAATGTACATTTGTGTTTATATTGTTATTTTGTATAAAGCGTTTATGCTTTAATAATGTATGTATGTAATGCCAAAATGGAGCCATAGGATTGTTGATCAAGCTCTATCTCCACTGTGAAGAGACTCTGTAATAAGGAACAAAAAGACAAGGAGTTCTGGGTATACACTGAGGAGTACCTTAATAATTGAATCATGAAGATATACATTTTAGCCCTCCTGATTGCAGATGTTGCTTTACTGCTGTTTGCGGTAGCCTTGAAGCTCTGTTATTTACCCTTTTGAAGGCTCTTGTTTAGACGATGGTGCCAAAGACTTTTAAACATGACTTGTTTGCTGCACATTTTGTCCTTCAATGTGCGAAGGACAAATCATAGCGCTGCTTTCCTCACTTGAAGTGGTGATTTTCCTAATAAATAACACAAACGGGATTGTTAGACCTGTGCTATGGGACCTCTGCAAAGCTCAACGGATTGACCTGAATTGCAGGTGAAATATGAAGTAAGTTAATAGAACATAATTACCTTTTGGGGTAAAGCCTTAGGAATAGTAAAGAAATGGCCATAAAAGGTGAAACTGATTAATTATATGACTCAATTATTTGTGTATGGGTATTTGATATTGGTTTCACTTTGTTTCTCACAATTCAAAGAAGTAGAACATTTGTAAAATTAGACATTCACTTTAAAGTAACCTGGTGTCTATAAATTATATGATTACAATAAATAACAGCTCAAAAGTATTCATTTAAATGCTCATGTAAAAACATATATATACACAATATAATACATTAAAATATGAGATGAGATGAGGATAATTTGATACTGCTGGAAAGACAGCAGTCAAAGCAGAGGTACAAGTTCTATCTGGTAAAAACTACACCCAGAAAGTAAGAAGTTTCAAAAGTTGAAGGAAGGAATAGAGAGAATAGAGGTGACGATAGATTTTGTCAGAGTAAATAAAAAGGTCATTATTCCAAACTCCTTTATTGATTTTCTCACCTTGACGTGATATTCACTCCTCTCTCTCTGATCAATGTCCATTATTCCATCCCTCTGCAGGAGCCCACTAGGTTCACCTGGCTCAGCGAGAAGTCAAAGCAAGTGAAAGAAGAAATAAAGACCGTACACACCTTTTTTTATACATTTCTATTGTTGCTGAGTTGACTTTCGCAAGGCCCAATTGTATAGAAGTGTGTTACTATAATGAACTCTAAAATCAATGTAGGGATGTATTCTTTCTACCAGTAATACTGAACAATGTAAACAGAGGGGGACATTTTCTTGAGGAACAACAACAGAAGAGATAAACAGAGGGACCGAATAGTCAACACAACAAAGTAAAACAAAAAAAGGAATGAAATGACTGAAGGTTACACGAAACACTGAGAGACAATGAGGGGGATAACCAAGTGAGAGAGGAGAGGGAGTGAAAGAGCCGGAGCAATTCTGTGATGACAGTGGGTGGCAAGGTAGGCAACTATTCAGACCAGAGCGACACGCGGCTGCAGCAGGTGGGCATCGCTCTTAGCTTCTTTATTCTCCATCTAAAAGGTAATTCCCATCCTCATTTTTCCATTCACAGAAATCATCCTCTATTTCATCAGCTGGTTTAATTGCATTCATGTTCAAATACGTAAGTAGATATATACACTTTAATATAGTAACTTAGATGGACTTACATTATAAAAGATAGAAGCCAAAATATATCCACTGTATAGTATGGAGGAGATCTTTTGATATTTATGTAGATCATTGATTTCAGTGAAATAAATAGGTTTGTAGGGGTGTGTTGGGGACGTATTAGGGGATGGGGATGAAGCAGGGGCATGACTTCTTTCCTGAAATAACCTCAAATGTTCAATATAATATAGAGCTAATATTTAT
>OOFG01060306.1:0-11221 GCA_900323295.1 Molva molva
TGGACAGGAGAACCAGGGGGGCCGGAGGGGTAAGGAGTAGCAGGGGAGAGAAGGGCACAACCTAACACACTATTTTGGTTGTTTTCTGAAAATATATTTTAGTGAGACTCATTTTATACAAGGAACGTACATGTCTCTGCTGTGATGACACGCCATAACTTCATATCTGGAACATTCCAGTCGGTAACAATTCCACCGTAAGTAACCCGAGGTGAAATGTTACATCTTACGCCACCGACGGGGTTAGTTATAACACACGTGGGGCTAGATGTAACAATGCATGTGGTTGGTTTCTGTAATATCTCATGTTGGTGAAAACAAAACGCAGGTTCAACTTGAAAGAAAGCTCAAACATCATTTCAACTTAATGATTTAACATATTTTGCATTATTATAAATATTGTACTTAGTTATTGAATGTCCTGATGATTAAATCAATAGCTACCATCATAAATGTCCTGATGAGGAGATCAATAGCTACCACCAGGAATATCCTGATGAGATCAATAACCACCACCAGAAATGTGACTCCGCTACTACTACTAGCATTGCTTTATATTAGGCGGCATAGCCTTCAATTATGTATCAAAGCCCAGCGGCATAGTTGTAACACTGTGTTAAAACTAGCCCCCGCCGGTCGGAGCCTGCATGTTTGCCTTGCTAGCCATCCCTACGAGCTATATTGCTAAATCAAAACCATGCTACCTGCTAGTCAACAAGATGGTGACAGGAAAAACTCATTTTTGTATGTATCTACCTAACGAGGAATAGCACACTGTAACTCCAATGCAACCGCCTAAAAGGTTCCTCCACGCACCCCTATTACTCTACACTACTCACAAGGGATCCCCCCCAACCCCCCTAGGGGGGTGAGCCTTGTCGACCTGCAACACGATGAGGCCATGGTGTCACAACCTGTGTGTGCGTGTGTGCGTGTGTGCGTGTGTGCGTGCATGCGTGCGCGTGTGTGTGTGTGTCAGTCAGAGGGAGGGCCCTGCGGGGAGCCTTCGATACGACGACTCCATAGCAACATTCCTTCCATCCCTCGGTGGACCGTTAAAGTATAGAGGGGCTTTGAAATAGCAACGTGGTGTTTACCAGCACAAAGGCAGACTGGGACACACAACTGTCTAGGGGGTAATATTTGAATATATTCCCTAATCTATCTATATTGTTCACGTGTAATGGCCACGTTAACTGAAGGGATACTGGGACACTGGTAAGCTGCATAGTTAGTGGTTTGACGTCAGCAGAATGGGAGGTGAGCATTAAAGATTTATGGTGGGGACAGTTGTACATTTTTATGAGACCATTAGCTTGACTCAGGGATTTCAAACCTCTGACCTTTGCCTGTGAAAGATGAACTGCCTGGGGTATTTCCATGGTGATTGGGAAATCCAAATGACTCCTTGCAAATTAAAAGAAACTGCAGTGTTTCAGGTATGTTTGACACTTGGACATGCAACAAGCATCAATATGTTGAGAGCTTTTCCGGACGCATAAAATAACCTGACGAGACAGGCAGCAAGTTATTTAAGGTTAACGTTTGATGTTAAAAAAGAAAAAATGATCCTGAACCACGTGTGCAGTAAATGCATATTCCTAACCTGTATGGGGAATATTTTCTTTCCGTCTTCTTGCACAGACTTGATTCGCACTTCCATCGAACGCACCCTGACTGGCAGCTGGGTCACGTCTTCTGGGTCAGAGTCAGTCAGAGCGTTGTCTGTCGGTACACGCAGCGGAGTGGAGGGGGGCGGCGTGGTGCACATGCTAAGGCTTTGGCTCGGATTCACAGCCTCATCTGGGGGAGATATACCGGGGATAAATAAACCGAGAGTATGTACCATTTCTGCAGTCAACGTGATGCTTCAGCTTGGTTTTTAATGGGGAGGAGGGGGGTCCATATGAGGTGGTGTAGGGTAGATCCCAACTCTCCCCACCACCACCACCACCATCATCACCACCACCAACTCCACCTCCTTTTTCCAGTGGTGCCCTCTGATTCGCCATGCCACGTGTTTCTTTCTGAAGGTTTACATTAACCCAGCGCCGTGCCGCGCACAACCAACTGGTTTACCTGATCCCGGAGACATCCCCCCCCCCCTCACAGGAGGAGAGAACAAAGGCGCTGTGATGCCCATTACACGCTGCTGTTGAGATTAAGGGCAGATGTGTGTGCCTCCTCGCCCGGGCCCCCAGATCTCTCCCTCTCCTTAACAGGCACATAAATTCATTGTGGTCCGTTCCGTTTGATGTCGATAGCTCTACGATGTGCATCCCGGTTTTTTTTTGCGCCCGTGTTTGACCTTTGAAGTCTGTGTTTATCAAGATCGCCACGTCGTTGGTAGATAACTGCAGCGTTATCAGATGTCTCCGGGAGGTGGTTTGCGTTGGAATATCTGCACAGTGGAGATGACATGCTTAATAGTCACCGTGAGATGATCAGGAGTAAAACCTCCCTATCCCGTTATCTACGTGGGATCGGTTTTAAATGACTGACCCCTACAAGAGAGCAGTCCGTTTTTACGAGAGAGGCCAAGCTATACACTAACCACATGTTTTTCGTTTATGAAGGACATTCACTCACATTGCTATGCGTTATCAGAAACCAACAGGGCATAATATAAGCCAATGGAAATTGTATCAACATGAATTGAGTGAAATGACTTAAAAATATATACTTCAAACCAATTAGGGATAAGATGAGTTAATTTATTGCACACAATTCCGTAGTCCCTCATGTTGCGGTGTGCAACAAAAGGCCTTTGTGTGGTCTCACCATGTGGAAAGCTGTTTAGCGGGGGTTTAAGTTGTTCAGGGGTGGTCTTCCTTCATTAGGGTTTCAACACCCCATGTAGATTTAGTGCGCTTCACGCAAACCTCACATGGCAGCAGATATGGGCCCACAGGTACTATACCCATGGTGCAGTATAGTAGACTACACGGTGAGTAGGAAATAAACACGGGTCAAAAGACAAGGGTTTGGATGTTGCATTCAATTTGTCTATTTTGTGGGAGCAGGGGGGGGATGTATTCCGCCTCTGACCTAATGTATTTCTTTCACAAGCCTCAGTTTGTTTTAAGACAGTTTGGTTTGCACACTGAATGGACCGGCGTTAACAGCGTTGCCAAACTATTCCTATGATGTTGAGCGTTGAGGCCCAACCTAGTGCAGACATTTCTCTGGGAGCAGATTCTCCGCCTCGGCGCTGCGCTCCAAGTTCTTACAATTTCAACTTTGACCTCTTGATGTTCATCCAATCAGATGACAGCTTGTTTGGCGTACTGAACAGGATTTTAACAGCAACGGCTGTTCTTTTCTAAATAAATACACCATTCGTGAGTTCAAAGCGCTGTACTCCCGTCTGGTGGCTTGCTATATTCCGAACGCCTAACCTACCGCTCAGCGCTTTGCTGGACGCTCATCTTGCGTCTACGGCTTATCCCCTGCTTGCTCATTACCGAGACCTATCAAAAATAAATCACTGTAAATCGCTATACATTAAAGTGTTCTGCTTGAAGGTGAAATGGTAAATAGTGCAGAAAGCAGCACAGAAGGGAACAATAACACCCCCTCCTCCTCCAACAGGGAAGCAGGGACCTGCTGGGTCCTCGGAGCCAGGGGAGGGGGCCCTCGCTCCCATTCGCTCCGATGCAAAAACCCTGGTGGAAACTTGTTGGGAAAGATGCTGGTGAAGCACAAATGGCACTGAGCCTCATAGCCTGCACTCAGTAACCAGCACCAGGAAATAGACCTTTCAGAATAGAATAGAATAAAAAAATGTGCCAATTGGGCCAATGAGCCATGTTAAATGAGTTAAAATAACCCTGTGATAAAAGTATACAATGTGGTGCTACGGACTGACCCACGTTTACCAAGAATGCAGTAATGACCCAATTAAAGAAAGAAACCGCTTTAGAGATGGACCAATTGACCTTGAACGAAAAACAGAGTCATTAGAGACTGAAAATTACAATGAGAGTTGATAGTGTAAAGATGGATCCCACTATTTTTTGGTGGGCTTAGAGGAATGCTAGACAAGTAAGAGAGTGAGCTGAACACAATCAGGGAAATATGCCACATTGCCGGATGTGTTTTTATTTTACAAAAGAGACACCTTAGGATTGATTTGATTGTTTGGTGCCCCTTAAACACTACACAAAACACAAGTTTTAGATGTATATACGTTTATGTTTTTTAAGATTCTGTACCTATCTTGTGTTTTGAATCTGGGTCAGAATAACAGAAAAGCATGTACAATATGCGTATGGATGATCCATCTGCTCTATTCGGAATCAATTAAAGTTGTGCCATACGCAATCTATATTAAATATTATTATATGAGCAGAAATGTCCCACTACAAATCAGCCAGCCACTTAAGTTTGCCCTTCTAGCAAAAACGAACCATTTGATATGTAGATGATTTTCACTCTCAGGAAAGCTGAGCTGACAAGCAGCAAACCGCCAGTAAAATGTTTGCATGAAGTTAGACATTTGGGTTTGACCTTATTTTCCTTCCTCTCTCTCTCTCTCAAACCACACAAATGAATTCTTGCAGACCTTAGAAGTAAATTGTATTAATGTATGGTACAGGAGGCCGGTGTATGCATGATTTGTGTTTTCTTTTGTTTTTACACCTGCATAATTCCTACTACTAGCAGGAGTGGGTGTAGTGGCAGCCCGGACCCCTTAGGTGAACCATAAAAGCTGGCCACAGTTTACACTAATTGTACCGCAGGAAAAAGCCTGACACAGGGATTCCGTCACAGTAAATGGGAAAAAGATGGAGGTTTCAAAGAAAAAAAAAAGAAAGAAATCCAAATTAAAAAGAGGGCTTCTATGGTAACAACAAATGGTGTCAGAAATGTGCCCATATGGTTGATTGATTAAGACCAGCGACAGCACAAAGAGATGACAGCGGATTTCCAGAAAAGTCTGTGCCTGAAGTGGAAAACCTGCCTTGTTAAAAAGGCCCAAGCAGAGAAGGTACTTCCTGTGGCAGTGGGAAAGCCCAACGGTACCACATGAGCTTTCTGGTATTAACCTACATCATCAATTATGCGCTGTTGAATATATACTGGATACTCATATCATTCTTAGCTTATGTTCATATGCATTATTCCGAGCTTAAAGGGGTGAAGAGCGTTGCTGTGTGTGAGTTTTGATAAAGGCACCTCGTTGGCTAGAGGCATTGGGTATTGTGTTTGTTTCCTGATTCAGTTCTTGGCACACAGACATCAGTTTGTTCAAGCATGATTTTGGATTTTCTTAATATCCTTACAATATTCTGCCCTCATTCGGAGAGAAAGACAATAGCATCTGACCCTAAATAAGATGGAAAGCGAGTCAAACTACAACCCATGTTTTGTATGGAATACAGAACATTTTTGTATTTTGTATGGCATAGAGGTAACAGCCTTTACAATTGAAAAAGAAACAAGATACTCTGCAAAAAAACAGGTTACCTTGTAACAGAGGACCCAGTGTGGTGAGAGCGGTTCTTTTGTACAATGGCCAGAAGGGACATAACAACAATAACATTGTTTTCCTCATACCTCAGCACATAAGGAATTGGTAATCGACGCCTATTTATGGGTAAGAGGTGTAACAAGATAAATCCCCCATGTACCTGGGCTTTACGTAGGCCAACAAGGAAATGGTTGCCAAAACAATGGCAAGAAGGAATTAAAGGGTGTTTAGAAGAAACAATTGCACGGATCAAGAAACGTGATCATATCAAAGGCAGCTGGTGGCACTCTAGCGTAGCGTCCAAAAGCTTCCAAATACACATATATAGCTATACAAAATTAAGATTTTTATACTTATAGAATTCGTCCGTGTTTTAAATATTTTTTTTATTATTTTTTTCAAATAATTGTAACGTTGAAATAAGATTGAAGATTGTTTTGCCTCGAGACATTAGTATGTAGTATCGAGGGAGGAATAGAGAGCCTCAGTCCCTCCCCTTCCAACGTCCCGCATAGAACCTTAGTTCTGAATTTTTTTGGGGGGTATTCAACTGCGAGATTATCCTGTTTGAATGCCATGAATTACACATATTATGTTTGTCTATTTAAAAGCAAATCTTGCCAATTCAAGAAAGTTATCAGTTATGTTGAGGAATGCTAAGCAAAACTGGTCTAACTGGTAGACCTGTCACTCACATTGAAGGCCCATAAGGAATTGGTGATCGCCTACAGGTAAGAGGTGTGACATGGTAAATTCATATCCCTGATCGTAAGACTTCCTGCTTCAGAAGTCAGTCACCCATGTACCTGGGCTTCAGTCACGCCAACGCAATGAGGAAATGGTGTATGGCGACTGTGCAGCCCGACGGTGTATGACTGTTGACTCTCAGGTCAACTCTTGTAATATATGCAATATTGCATTATCAATAATCTCTCTCTCTCTCTCTCTCTCTCTCTCTCTCTCTCTCTCAGCAGTGCCACCGGTTATTAAACAAACAACAGGCCCACACACCTGGTCAACAGCTGCTCCATCATCATCATCATCATAATTTTTTTTCTAGTTCCTCACTGTCCTGTTGTTGATTTTACAATAGCCGGGGAAAAGTTAAATCAGCAACCCAATCATTGTCTATTAATAAAGAAGACAAACAGCAGTTCACCATACTATTGACCCAGTGCTGTAACAAGTAGTGCTGCTGTTACGCATTTGAACAGCAAAACTCTTAAAAATGGAGACTTGCGCACATCTGTGCAGACTTCAAATGATATGAATCAACCCTCTACCCTCATCCCAGACATAGCTGACTAATCACAAGGTCAATAAAACTGTGCAATGGAGAACACATGGAATTATGATGCATTATAACTGTAGCATTCATAGGCGGAACAGCAAAAAGTATTTGACCTTGTGTGGTCGTAACGAATACATAAAAAATGGAACGCTATAATCAAATGTGACGGCTATTTCTGTAGCTCAATGGATTATTGTCAGTTATTTAAAACAGAACGATACAGACGGAAAAAGACATCAATACAGTTTTCAAAGTAGAAATTTGAAATCGCCGCACGCTAGAGCAGTGTTTCTTAACCGGTGGTAGGCGTGCCACTGGTGGTCCGCGAGGGTACTGCAGGTGTTCCGCGGTATTTTATTATTGAAAGACAAATTTTGAATAATACAAAAATAATATATATAATTGAAAATAAATATATTATAAATATTTTTCAGTAAAAACAGTATCATGGCTTGTAATATTTCAAAAAGAAGTCTCTTTTGTGCATTCCATCATACGTTTTCCATTGTAATGTTTTCCATTGATGTCTTGTATTCATTTTTGTTTGCTCAAAATAAACACTGGGCCCATTGCTATGCCACTGAATGGATCTTTATCTATTTTTTATTTTGCATATATGGTCCGTGAAAGGGCTTGCTGACAATCTAGTGGTACACCTAAAGTCAAAGGTTGGGAACCACTGCCCTAGAGGGCACACTTCCCAATGTTTTAAATGTAAAAAATATTGGGATACAAGTTGAAGACATTTCTCGAGAACACAAGGACATTCACGATGGCGGAAAGGTGAGAAAAGTTCCACGCACAGCTTTGCCTCAACGTTAAACGTTAATTAAACGTTTGCTTCGCCTTTGATGAGATGGTATCGATGCCAAAGTTGATGGAAAAAGTTCTAACCCCAAGCCAACGAAGGGTTGGACTAAAGACTCGTTAAAAGGCAGAGTGCTAAGGGAATCTCCCTGCGAAACCGCACCATTTTGTGAATGCACATTATCTCCGACCAGAAGGAAGTAGTCGGAGGTCGTTATAGGAGCAAGTTGTTATATATGTATATATAACAACTTTTCTCAACATATATTCCTCAACATATGTATTATATGTTGAGGAATGCTTAGCAAAACTGGTCTAACTGGTAGACCTGTCACATACGTTGAAGGCCCAATCAATAATCATCAATAATTGACATAATTATCTCATCCCTGACAACAAAATGCGTCTTCTTATTATAAGTAGCCCAAATCATTGGGCTTTGAGCAGCTTTCCTGTCTCTCTATGCACACATGGCACTTATGGAATAAAACACGACAGGCTTTCCCGTTATTGAAAAATAATGTACAACGGGGGTGACCACTGTGAAAGTACATTATACCTCATTGATTAGATAGTAGTTACTTTCCTCTTAAACGTTATTGGTTTCTGATCGATTGACCAACGCCGAAATACATTATTTTCCAATAACGGAAATAAGGAGTGGTTTATTATGTTTATACCACAGTTACCCACAATGATTAAATCTAAGTTATTTTCATCTATAACATAATTAAAATATTCTTCTGCAGCGCTTTGATATTGTTTTTGCGTTGTCAATTAAACATCTGGTCGATAGTTGTATTTGACCATTGTTTTTCGTGATGGATTTGTAGCGAATGTTTCAACACTGTTAAAAGGCAGAGGTGTACCGTTATTGAAAAATAATGCACACCCTTGGTACATTATTGACCAATCAGGCTCAAGTATTTAACAATGCTATGGTATACACCATTTTAACTACTCAATAAACGTTCAGACGTACATGACAAGAAAAACTTTTGCATAAAGCCCCCAAAAAACAGCCTGAAGGAAGATAGAGAGATATACTTAAATCCCCACTCCTTCACAGGTTAAAGGGGTCAACTGACAAGCCAAAGATAAACGTTTCTGCTGATTACTGAAAATATTCATGTCATCACTTCCATCTAGTGGTCAAATTTAACACTTACTTAAAAGA
Source organism: Molva molva (assembly GCA_900323295.1). NCBI lineage: Eukaryota > Metazoa > Chordata > Actinopteri > Gadiformes > Lotidae > Molva > Molva molva. The sequence goes on from OOFG01060306.1 coordinate 8,749, forward strand.
GCTGCGTCTCGGCTGAGGTGCACAGATCCCGACCTACCAAAGTGGTTGATAAAGTACTTAATGTATATAATGATTCCTCCATTGATCATTCCGTTCAATGAAAAGTATTGCACTTTTTAATAATGAATGCCATTAACTATCACAAGTATTCATATAACATCAGGATCAACATTTGTTGTAAAACCATTTCAATCTTAATGTAAAAATCTGTTGGTTAAGCTAAGTGAGGATCCAGATTTGGTTGTCCCTAGAATTCAATGTTTTAATAACGTGGCTGTATTAAACAATCTTTTAAGTGAGAATACTGCAGAGAAACGTGGCCAAAGTAAGATATCTGCTTTGAAAAGTAGAGTTAAGGTATAGTCATTCAAACTTGAAACCACTCAAGTAGAAGTAGGCCTACCTCATTATGTACTTGTAGTATTGAAGTACATTCATCCCAGACAATCATTTGAAACCGAAATTGGATATACCAGCACACAAATCCCTGGTGTAGTGCTTTATTTTCCTTGTAATTTTAACAGGGGCTGTGTCCCATATCACATTAACGCACACACGCCCACCCGCACGCACGCCATTATAAGTACTTAATGTGAACACCACTTTGCATGTGAAAGTGTCTAGTGTTAATGCAAATCATTGTCCACATCCTTGCATTTTCTTGTGCAATTACAAGGCCTTTATCACAGAGATGCATTAGTAGAGGTGAACTCAGGTGTATCCCATGACGTTAACTATAGCACTGGCCTTCCTACCGACCCATAATTAACGTAATGAGCTACACCTGTCTTCACCCCTCTGTGATAAAGGCCTATTGGGTTACAAGGTGCACCACATTGTGAAGTTGCACAAGGGAACTTTATATGTATAGTGTGGCGTGTGAGGATGATGGCTGGTTCAAGCAGCCTCACCTAGCCTAAGTCAGACTGATTGGACTCTGGGGCTGGGTGAGGCTGCACACCTGTTGCACATTAAGCAATCACTGTGCACAGGTTAAACCAGCCATCACCACACACACTGAGGAAGAGATCTCCTGCATGGCAACATGGAGCACCAGTGTCATGCATCATTGTCTGCAAGCCTTACAATAATCCAGCTTTCAACATCACCACCCTGCGTCCTGGTTATGGAGGACCCAGAAAAGCCACCTAGGTGGCACTGGGACCAATGTAAAAGGAACATGATCTGACTAATGTATCTATCTTATCGTTTTTATATGCAGTGTTCTGAATGATTCAGGGCTGGGTGGCGAAAAAAGCAAATGGGGGAAGGGGGGCTTTTATTTGGAAAGAACGTCTGTACCTTCGAGGTATATCATAGGGTAGGTGGCACAAATGAACAGACATGAATGTCGCCAAAGAATACAGAGGTTTTCATTATCATGCATTTTTTTTGTACATTAACAAGCAGGGCTTTTGTAGCACTGTTGAAGATTGCCCTTTTTTAGCAACAATTTAATAAACCAAATATGCTTGTGATGATAATAGAAATGTGTCTTGTGCTATGTTGTTAAGTGTTAAGTGCTGAAGATGCCATGGTATGCTTAGTGGTCAGATTAACTAACAAAACGGTAAATTTGCTGTGGTTTCACTTACGAGTTAGCATATGCTTACTGCAAACTGAAATGAATTGCAGTTCAAACATCATCTACACCAACTTTGAGGACTGCAAGACACACAACACCAGATCATACACACTTCACCTTTAAACTGAATAAAGCCATTATAAACCTTACGTCCATGTGATATATATGTAGGGAAGATATGTGAATTACTTCCAAATTGACAAAGAAAAAACAGTTACATTATGTCATTCACATAGTACACAATATACTGTGTACCCCTTGAAACATTTTTTTTTAGTGATCCAAAAAGTTCTTTATTCGACTGGTTAACAGCAAGCTAGCATAAACGTGACCATTTCGCATTTTGTAGAGTTAAATGGTTGTACAATATTTGGGTGTCTAGCATGCTTCACAAGTCATGTTTAATACGAGAAACGGAGGTAGTATAGTTACGGTTCTTGTGAGAGAGTGTTCCTAATGCCTCCGTGAATCCTATACCGATCGCAAATCAGACCTTATCACCCGGTGAACCATCACCAAGGATCGTCCCCTTTTATTTGCAGCACCCCTTTCCCACGAGCGGGAGCCACGACATTCTTTCTCATAAAAAAAACAAAACTAAATCAGATTACATACGGACTTGGAGAAAGAAAAAGAAAAAAACACAAAGTGAATTCACAAGCAGGGCAGTAACTGCGTCGTAGCGTGCAAGACAAACCTACAGAGAGGGCGGCCGTTCTCCTTCGCTCAGGGCAAGGGAGGAGAAGCGCCGGCATTCTTACGGTCCTTCGAGGAGCGTCCCAAACTTGGGGAAGCGGCCCTGGTCCCGCCGGGGCCGTCCAGAGCAGACTTGGCCCCTCGGTGAGTTCGTTTGTGGTGGGCTTTGGTGTGGTGATGGGTGTGAGCGCC
>OOFG01060313.1:0-12416 GCA_900323295.1 Molva molva
GGAGGAGACTGAGGCACAGAACTCGGAGGCTATCGACATTCGAGAACACTGAAGCACGCAGATTAAAGAAGGGGGCGTTTTTCCGCAACAACAGACATCAATTTGCGACTAAAGCAAAGCAGACTAAGACAAAAAAATACTAAAATAATAAGTTATACAATTAATATTTAAATTTGGATTTCCGCTAAGAATTAATTACCGGACCACACCGCTAATTGTGACTACACCTCCAATGCATCAATAAATATAGTAAAAAAAAAACGCAATATGCAAATGACATTGAACGTTGTCAAAATAAGTTTGGTTTTTCAGTGAAAGCCAACTAGGGGATAAACTCGAGGCCAAAGGCCAATGCTACTCACACGTGTGAGCAAAGTAGTGCTTTGAAGAGATTAGATCAAATCCGGGATTAGCGCTGGAACCCGTGCTGTACACGGGGACTGGTAGTGGGTTTCTATATTCGGAGTCCCACAACCTCCGCCTGTAAATGACAACAAAAACAAAAAAGTGATGCGCTGCAGCAAAGCACAGACGCAACGTTAAGATATCTGTTTAATTTTGTTTGAATGTTTTGACGTTTGAAGTGTTAATTAATGTAAATGATGCATAGCGACTGGACCAAAATGTTTCTATGTCAGTGGAAGTAATCGCAAATGACAAACCAAAATATGAATGCAGTAGCCTATCATTGCATATTAATGCATGATCTATTAGCGCTCTAATGACAGTGTGCAGCCTAACTGCAAATAATTGCAAATAAATACAAAATACATAACGGAGTCCATAACCAAGTAGTCTACAGAAACAGTGGAAATATGAGCTTACCTTTATGTAAAGGTATCCCTTATGTAACAAACGTTTTTCTTTCGGCTAAATGTTGTTTTAGAGCTGATTTAATATCGACTGCTGCCGCCTACAACTCCACCATTCAGCATCACTATCAGTCTGACACGCAGCTTCTGCCACTTCTACTGCGTCAAATAAAGTGATAGTCGCAGTTTCAGCTCTGTCTCTCCTCCGCGGATCAAGCTACTGGCAGCAGTGGGGTTCTGCGAGGTGGGCGGAGTCCTATAGGAGACATTAGCATATGCAAAGTTGTAGACACGCGCCTCCAGCTAACACTAACGGCAAGTTGGATTCCTCGCTTGAAGTATATTCAATTGATTTGAAATCTATGGCAGTAATGTATGCAACATAAATTATTGAATATATATATATAAATATATATATTTTTTTGTGTAGCGTGTATATTATTTCATAAATCGATACTGGTATGTTTCCTGATTCACATTTCAGGCTCAGCCTTTAAATATAATAGAACACTATAACTAATGCCATTTTATGAATAGTGCCAAAGCATTATCATCATTTCTGATTATTGTGGTATCATTAATACAAAAAAATAAACAATTACCAGAAAATGACATCCAATTAGGAAAAACCATCAAAATAAACAACATAAGACTTGATTTCAAATTGATTTATTTAAATCTCCTTTGATTACAAAAGCTCATCTCCACTTCTTCCCTTATTTCTCTAACATCTCTAGAACAGTCCAAATAATAACAAATTAAGATCTGCAGTGAGTGGGGTGGCGGTCTCCTTACAAACAGAGCAGCCTGTCCTCTAAAAGTACTGGACCTCTTTTCACCAAACAATCGTCATTTCGCCCACGATCCCGGACGCGCTACGCGTGGACCAGTCTCTTGTGTCTCTTCAGGCCGTGCAAGCTGGAGAAGGCCTTGGGGCAGGTGGAGCACACGTACGGCCGCTCGCCCGTGTGCGTGCGCATGTGCAGGGTGAGGAAGCAGGACTGGACGAAGCCCTTCTCACACACTTTGCACTTGAACGGCCTCTCCCCTGTGTGGTAGCGGCTGTGCACCTTCCGCTCCGACGCCGACCGGAAGCACTTGTCGCAGTCGTCGCACTTGTACGGCTTCTCCCCCGTGTGGATCAGCATGTGCCGGACCAGCGCGTCCTTCCCCGAGAAGCCCTTCCCGCAGTGCGGGCACGGGTGGCCCAGCCCCATGTGGTAGAAGTCCACGTGCCGCATGAGGCACCTCCGGGCGGTGAAGCTCTTGCTGCAGTGGGTGCACACGAAGCCGGCCGGCCGCGCCTTCTCCAGGGGCGCCTGGCTGGGCCGGTGCTCGCGCTGCACGTGGCGCGTCAGGGTGATGTTGTGGCGGAACTTCTTGCCGCACTCCCAACAGAGGAACGGGTAGGCCTTGGTGTGCTTCTTCTGGTGCTCCTGCAGGTCCGAGTAAGAGCGGAAGCGCTTGGGGCAATGCGGGCACTGGAAGGGCTGGTGGCCGGTGTGCTTCCACTCGTGCCGGATCAGCCGCTTGAGGCTGCCGCAGCCGGCCCCGCAGTGGCTGCAGTTGAAGGGCCCACGGGGGCTGTGCGCGTCCACGTAGTGCTTGTGGAGGGCCTTGAACACGCGGAAGTTCTCCGTGCACAGGTTGCACTGGAAGGGCGTGTGCGACAGCTTGTGCATGGCCAGCGCCTCCGCGTCGCGCACCAGCTTCGCGCACACGTCGCAGTACAGGGGGTTGTGCGTGTGCTTGTGCGAGTCCAGCGTGGACTTGTAGCGGAAGGCCTTGCTGCACTCGTCGCAGCGGAAGCACTGCTTGGCGTCGCCGGGCCCCTCGGGGTCCACCTGCTGCCCGCTGTAGCAGATGTTCCTCAGGTGGAACCGGAAGGTCTGCTTGCACTTGAACTCCACGCTGCAGTGGGGGCACGAGAACATGACGCCCTGGCTGCCCCCGGGGCTGACGGGGGCCTGCTCCTCCGGCGGAGGCTCCTGGTTTTCGCCGTCATCCGTGGGCGGCTGAGAGGGGTCGCCGGGCGGCTCTTTTGCCTTGGTGGCTTCCTCCTCCTCTTCCTTTTCCTTCAACGCCGTGCTCTGCCCGTCCTTGGAGGGGCTCCGATTCGGACACTTGTGCCGCAGTAAGGACCCGGCTCTCCTGTACTCCTTGTTGCAGGCCGTACAATGAAAGGCCGATCTTTCCGTGGGCCCGTTTGTGCGTTGGTGCTGCGGCAGATCGGCGGCTTTACCGACCCCGCAGCTTCCCGGCGCTTGGCCGCCCTTCCGCCTTTCCTCCAGATACATCTTCATCTTGAGGCCGCGGTTCCGTCTCACCGGTCGCGACGGCGAGGCCCCCTCCGCGTTGAGTCGCTGCAGCAACACGTAGCACTCCAATGTGGACGATTTAAGACATTCTCCCAGCGGAATGTCCGCGCGGGCTTCCGCTTCCTGCCGCTGGTCCTCCACTTCCTGCCGCTGGTCCTCCGACTCCGTTTCCATCTCCTCCCTGACCTCTTCTATGACCGCCGCGCCAAGGCCGGGCGCGTCTTCATCCGCCACCCCGGGCGCCGTCACCTCCGCGCCCAGAGCGAGCCACTGCTCTCCCTCCGCCGGCTCCACCTCGTTCCCGCTCGCCCCGATGTAGATGTCCGTCTCCTCCGTCTGCTCCGTCTCCACCACCTCCACCCCCAAACCGGTGTCGACCGTGTAGACCAGGTCCCCCTCTGCCATCGCCCCCGTTAGCTCACTGGCGATTGCCACCCTTTCCACGGGGGGGAGGAACAGCGCAGGCAGTATGCACGTGTCGGTGGAGGAGTCTGAAATTGCAGTGGGAACACGTTACCGGTTTGTGTGTATACGTTGTATACACACAAACACACAAAGTGACATGAAAATGCCTGCTACCGTCACTAGGTCAGCCCTTCTAGTCTTGTCACTTAAGTCATCAACCACAGGCCTTTGTGAACACTCACCATTGTCCTCCAACATATTGAGATCTTTTTGGCTTTCCAGCAAGGGTTTGAGCTCCTGCAGATGAAACACAGACTCCATGCTTTCCTGAAGAACTGATGAAGAATCAGTGAGCAGGGACGCAACCTTAGAAGAAGAACAAGGGTGAGTTTTCTTTTCAGACTGTAAGTGTTGAAAGATATCTGTAACAATCTCTAGAATGGGGTCCAGGAGTCTATTATGAAGTGCAAACAGTTATGCATTTTGTGTGACTGTACACTGACTGTAATATTATTATAAAATAAATTATTATTTCAATGTGATATGAAGCTAATTTCCTAGATCCTCTAAATGCTTAGCTATTTGTACATGCCTTTTTGCTTGTGTTGTGTTGAAATTGTTGTCAGGCTACCTGTTGTACTGTTTGGACAGGAAGCAATTCCTCCAGTCTGGATAGGAACTGCCACATCAGTGTTTGTATTGCTTTGTCATACATCAGGCCAAATTCCTCTGGGAAAACATCCTGAGGCAAATAAATACATAAAAAAGCATAGAAAATGTAGAGACATCAGCTACCATATTGGCTGAGTGACTTCACATACATAAATTTGTGACCAACCAGAGAAAATAAAAAAAATAAAAAAAGGTTATTTGTATTATTATTATTAAAAAGAACAATAAGAATCGCAACGTGTAAATAATAATGCCGGCATCTCATTCATTTACAGGTTTTTATTTACAAAAGTGCATTTTAAGAAGAATGCTAATGTTAATCTGAAGTAAACACACTTATCAACACTGACCTTGAAAAACCTATCTCGCTCTACAGGGTCTCTGAGGAGACTGTGAACAAGACCCAAGAAATGGGAATCGGATATTTCCACACCCGCATTATGAACCTACAAAAAAACAGGATTAAGAAAGTGTCACTGAAGTGTAGCCTGGTACTTCTGGTACTTCAGCTCCTCATTACAAACAAAAATAAAAACAAAAGAAATCTATTAACACTTTCAATTCATGAAGAAACAGACATCAATAAAGGCTCACGACCCACCTCTACATCCCACATGGACAGAAGAAGCTGCATCCGGTCTAAATGTGGCTGAATGATCTTAGAGTCTGAAGTTTCCTCAGATCGACAAAGCTCCAGAATCAGCTGACATCAGAGGAGCAGAAGTTATCATTCAAATGCCTACAAATTATTTCTACAATGGGCATTATCAAATTAGCATTATCATCCACACGGTCTTGCTTTTGTCCAGGTGCTAGTAATTTAGTCCTATGTGTGCAAATAAGCGGTAACAGTCAATCCTCATCATCAATAATTGACATTGTGCTAAAACATCAAGTTCAAGACACAAAGCCTGAAACTAAAATATGTTCCTCACCCGTGCCCTTAGGCCAAAAATCAGTTCTGCCCTCTGTCTCGCCTTAAGAAGATGGGGAACCATATCGGTGACCATGTAAACAAACTCCTCAAGCATCCCATAATCAAGCACAACTTTCTGCTTCACTGTCTGCCAGATGGCTGCAGAGATCAGTCGAATTGGTGGAACCAGCAGACGGAGACAGGAGAGGGAAAGAGATGGACCTGGAAATACAAGATGGATACGGCATAGATGAATCAGATGAACATTCAGGTGAACATTTGAGGATGAACATGGAGGAACTTTACCTTTAACCATGGATGAACTTTACATGTGAACATGAAGAGACTTTACATGTGAACATGTAGTTATTTTACATTTGAACATGTAGGAACTTTACATGTGAACATGTAGTTATTTTACATTTGAACATGTAGGAACTTTAGATGTGAACATGGAGGAACTTTACATGTTTGGCTCGTGTTTTCAGACTTAAATAACCTGCCACACAGAACTTCACTTATAACACACTGAACGTATTCAATGTATAAGAACGCGTGTATTAAAACATAAACGTGTTTAATCATGCGGAAACTACCCGCTATGAGCTATAAAGACACATGCATTGCACCTCAAACACCGGTTAATATATTCAAGTAAGATTCAAGTAAGATTCCAGAAAGATGCAAGTAAGATTCCAGTTATGCAATGAAGTTTGTCTGTTGCCCGAAATCGCATTACAACACATTAATCAGTTAAATTCACAATATGTATTTCCTTACTCACCATTTACTTCAGAACTATATTCATCCATTTTATGTGTCCCCAGATATTACATTGCAATAAGCTAATATAATTTTGCGAAGGTTAATAAATTCGGAGAGGTGTAATAGTTATATTAATGTTGTCACAGGAAGAGCTGTTCGGGCGGCTGTTCCGTCCGTTATTGTTGACCCGGGAAACGAAGTGATGTTAGATTAGTTCTGACCGAAGATTTTTGGTATTAGTGACTAATGTATGTTATATTCATGATAATGTATGACTGACAAGAGCAACAAATACAAATCATAAATGTGATGTTTATATTATTGCCTAGTTAATATGGTATTCTCAATTTGTAAATTATTTTTTCGGAAGTGCATTATAAAAACATTGTCCTGCTAATTTGCATAAGGAAATGTTGATATTTATGAAATCTCCTAATACACGGTAGAGTCTGAAGTTACCTCACGGTAAGGTTCTCGTGTAGAAGCCAATACGCCTACATGTTTTTTCCTTAATCTGTGTTAGCGTTCCCGTTTGCACTATTGTAGAGCATCCATATGTAGTTCCCTAATGTCAAACACAGTCCAAAACAAAGTTCTGCATCAAATGTTTATTTTTAATAAAACACTGCCAGATTACATACAATTTATCACTTCTTCTTTTTTTTCCACTATTTTTAAAATTATAATAAAATCATAATTCCATACTTAGTTAAATAAACCTTATGTGAAGAGAAGTTTGACACCATGAGAAGCATTTCTCATTTCTATTTATTAATTTAGAAGATGCTTGTGGAGTGTGTGTGGATGATGGCTGGTTTAAGCAGCCTCACCTGGCCCGAGTCTAATTGGACTCTGGGGCTGGGTGAGGCTCTACACCTGTGGCGCATTGAGTAATCAATGTGCACAGGTTAAACCAGCCATCTCCACACACACTCAGGGAGATCTCCTGCATGGCAACATGGAGCACCAGGTCATGTGTCATTATCTGCAAACCGTACAATAAACCGGCTTCCAACACCACCGCCCTGCGTCCTTGTGTTTGGAGGAGCCCAGAAAAGCCACCTAGGTGGAGGGTGGCAACCACCTAGGTGGCGTGAAGCATTGTCTTTGTTACAATGTTGTTATGCAATTACATATAAATTAAAACATCAAATTCAAGCATCTTGCCAAAGTCTGCCCCCAGGTAGACTAGAGACATCCGTAGGAGTCCAATTCCCCTAGACCACAGTTCATACTACACTACAGTGGAGGCTATTAGAAACAGAGCAAAACATAATACAACATTCTAATACAATTCATGTTGGACATAATATTATGGTGTATTCCAGTCAGGATGTATCACTACTTGTGTACCAAGAAAGTGTAGTACGTGTGACATATAAAAGGAGAATGTACCTGAGTGCGTGCTCCTGGTTCGGAGCCCAGGGATATTCTGCCCTCATGTCTACTGCTAATTGGTACGGGAAGGCAAGTGGAGGTGTACCACTGGTAGAACCATCAACACCAACCTGTTGTACCTTCTATTACGTTAGTTTAATATCAAATAAGGAAAAGAGGCAATTCTGCGTTATTGAACACATTATCTCACAAACACATTTGAATAAATACACAGGGAAATTGGACAGCTATTCATTTTATTTGAACATTACTTTTTTGCTTATTGCTTATGCTTGTGGATACATGGTTAGGTAAGAAATTATTAAAGTAAACATTCTGCCACATAAAATGAATAAAGCTTAGGATGCATACATATCCTCTGTAAACCTGGCTGTTGTTGGTTGATCATGGTTTGCTAAATATAGTATTAACTTTTATTTAATTTATCATCTTTAAGTACAAGAACTAGAAGCCGGTGTACAAAAATGCTTGGTTACTTAGGTGTGTGCACTAGCTGTATGTGTCTGGTCATGCTGTAGAGCTTCAAAAACGCTTTGCCACAGACTAAACAAACATGGTCTTTCTCTCCCGAGTGGATCTTCATGTGATCGTTGAGAATAGAGGCCCGTATGAAACCTTTCCCACAGGTGTTACACTCAAACGGGCGATCCGCAGAGTGATGGCGCAGCACGTGATTCTTAACCTCGGAGGGTGACCGGAAGCGCTGGTCACAATCCAGAATTTGGCACTTCAAAGGCTTCTCCCCCGTGTGGATCATTTTGTGCCTCGCCATCCCTGACTGGGAAAACATCTTTCCGCAGTACATGCATGGGTCGCGCGCCTTCTTCTGGTTCTGGTGTTTGCGCTGCTCGTGCTTCTGAAGGGCCCCCTTCTCCTTGAAGGTCTTGTTGCACTGGGAGCACAGAAAGCGCCGTATTTCCCGGGACTCGCTGTGGCGGAATCTGACGTGGCGTCTCAGGTTGGAGTTGCAGGAAAAGGTTTTGCCGCAGTCGGCGCACAGGTAGGGTTTCTCGTGCGTGTGCACCCGTTGATGGACAACCAGATCTGCATCCTGTTTGAACTTCATAGAGCACTGGGAGCACTGGAAGGGTAGTTGGCCCGTGTGTTGCCACTCGTGTCGAATAAAGAAACGCAACTTGGAGAAGGCTTTAGGACAGTGGTGGCATTTGAAGGGTTTACTCAGCTTGTGAATGTTCTCGTAATGCCTGGACAACTGCTTAAAAATCCCAAAGTTGTTCTCACAAAGGGTGCACTGAAAAGGCGTGTGAGACACCTTGTGTCGTGCCAAGGTTTCGGCATCTCGTAAGACTCTCCTGCATACCTCACAGTACAGCTGGTTGTGAGTGCGCTTGTGCCCATCTAATGATAATTTGTACCTATAGGACTTTACACATTCATCACATTGAAACAGACCCTGGCCTACTCTTTCCTCGCCTGGCTCTATCTGCAGCTGTTCGATGCAAATCCTCTTCAAATGCAGCCTCAAAGACGCCATGTTCTTGAACAATGTGTCACATCGAGGACAGGTTAAGACACCATCAGGGAAATGGGTTTTCATGTGTTCTTTGATATCCATCTGCACATGTTTTTTGCAAATGAAACATTGGCCTCTTTGTGTTAAAGAATTGGTCTTATTTGCAGCAGCAAGTTTCCTTTGTGGTGCATCCTGCTCTTTCAATGCCACCGAACAATCCTTGTGATCAGTAAGGGCAAAAGAGGAATGATCATTTGAGTAACTGGACAAAAAGTTGTCTTTGCTGGAGCTGCCAAAGGGAGCTACATGAGAAGGGTCCTGGAGCAGGCTGACTAAATCGCTGTTATCTTTTTCAATATGTGCTCCGTCCATTGCTGCCATTTCACGCGTGCGAGGAAGATTAGACTCATTGCCAGATAGTGACATTTGTGGACAGAGCCTGCTACTGTGCAACACTGTTCCACAGTACTTGCATGGACCATGGGACTGCTTCTTCTGGGGTTTCTTCTGATGATGCTTCTGATGTGCGCCCTCTTTAGCCCTCCGAGAGGATAAGAACCGCTGCACTTTCCGGGACTCATTGTGAACTAACCTTCTGTGCCGTGTCCGGTTTGAATTGCAGGCAAAGCCCTTACCGCAGTCAGCACACAGGTAGGGTTTTTCGTGCGTGTGCACCCGTTGATGGATAACCAGATCTGCATCATGTTTGAACTTCATAGAGCACTGGGAGCACTGGAAGGGTAGTTGGCCTGTGTGTTGCCACTCGTGTCCAATAAAAACATGGAACTTGGAGAAAACTTTAGGACAGTGGTGGCATTTGTAGGGTTTACTCAGCTGGTGTACGTTCTTGCAATGACTGGACAAATGCTTAAAGATACCAAAGTTTTTCTCACAAAGGGTGCACTGAAAAGGCGTGTGAGACACCTTGTGTCGTGCCAAGGTTTCGGCATCTCGCACAACTCTCTCGCATACCTCACAGTAGAGCTGGTTGTGGGCAAGTTTGTGCTTGTTTAACTGTAATTTGTACCCAAAAGACCTTTCACATTCATCACATTTAAAGAGACCCAGGGCGACCTTGTCTGGCTCTATCTCCAGCTGATCGAAGCAAACCCTTTTAAAATGTAGCCTTAAGGATTGCATGTTCTTGAATACGGTGTCGCATCGAGGACAGGTTAAGACACCATCAGGAAAATGGGCTTTAATGTGTTCTTTCATGTCCGTCTGCACATGCTTGTTGCAAATTAAACATAGGCCTTTATACGTTGAGGTTGTATTTGCTGCAGAAAGACGGATTTTCAGTGTGTCCTGCTTTTTGAGGGTGACTAAAGGTTTCTTGCCTTCTCTGGGGGATGCCAGCTCCATGACGGAATGGTGAATGTTTGAACAATCAGACAAAGAATCCTCCTCACTGGAACTTCCAACAGGTGCCACGTAAGAGGGGTCATCGTGCGAGTTCACTGAATCAGCATCATCATCAGCCGCAATTGTATAAGTAACTGAAGGGAAAGGGTCGATAGAGCTTTGTATACTGGGCTCCAGGGCTAATGTTTGTGGTCTGGGCAGGATTTGTTTGGACGTCATTTTCCTTCTAGCATTCTTCTCTTGTAACAAAATCCTTTTCATCTTCAACCCTCTGTTTGACCTCACAGGTCTGCGCTGCACAGAGGGAACGTCGTCAAGCCTTTTCAACAGGACTCGGCAATCTTTGTCAAAAACATCCATAAATTCCTGATGCCTTCTCCCTTCTATTGCCTCATTCTCCACAGCCATCTCCATTTCCTCCGACATTACAACTGCAGTGCTTGCATGTGGTCCTTCTATCAGTGAACCATATGCATGAACATCAGGCAGCGAATGGGCCTGATGCCCCTCCTCTGCTTTGATGTCATCCCCGCCACAGAGGTGCAAAGCTGAAGTTTCATGTGCACCATCAAGGGGACAACCTGAAAATAGATTGAATTACAATGTTGTTACATGATGAGGGTGAAGTAGGGTAGAAGTAATGGGAATTGTAAGAAAAGCCTAGTCAAATCAAATAATGAGCTTTCAGATTGCCCTTATAAAAATGGCTTACCATTCTTATCCAGACGGACATCCAGAAATTCTTTCCGACAACCAAGAAGAGTGTGGAGCTCGCTGCGGTGAGAAACTGACTTCAAACATTCCTCGAGAGCAGAGGGAATGTCAGCGAGCATGAAGGCAACCTGGAAGAATTGAAATGGTCAATATGAAACCAATACTGATAATCAAGACTGTCAATCAACATATTGCATTGGCCTACCTGTTGGATGGTTTGCAAAGGGAAAAGCTTTTCCAGTCTAGACAGAAATTGCCACGTTACTTCAACCAGGGCTTCATCATACCTGCAGCCAATTTCTTCAGTGAAACCATTCTGATGGAGAGGAAATGCATACTCTTTGATAAATTTTTCTATTAAAAATAATATTCAACTACATAGTCTGTGTAGGATAAGATTTTTCAGTTGTTAGAAATTCACTTAAGTTGAATCTATAAATAAACCTCCAAATTCAAAATAATGTATTGAAAAGCTCAAGAGATTTTATTTGATTATCAATGCTTACACTTAACCTTTATGTTGAGTAGTAATGGTTGAATTTGCTCAACTTATTTCAGGAAATGTCCTGCAGTAAACGGACCCAGAAACCCAGAGTGGGCATTTCTTGTCCTTGAGGAACAAGATATCACTCCTTTTATCTGTGTGTTTATATTCCCCTCACCCCTCAACATATATTACATGCATGTCTTTTATTTCTCACCCGTGCACGGAGTCCCAGAAGAAGTTGGGTCTTCTGTTCAGTGGAAAGAAGCTCAGGGACAATGTCTGTGACCATGGAAACAAACTCCTCAAGCATCCCATAATCCGACACAATATTATGCTGGACCGTGTGCCAGATAGCCCCGGACACTAGCCGGACAGGTGAGAACAGGATGCGTAGAGAGGAGATGGGGAGAGGGGGACCTGGAGTTAAACACAGGTAGCTTAGCTGCAATTACCAAATTTGGATAAAATTATATATTTTTGCCATGTTCAGGAACTTTTTTGATGTTTTCATTGTAACATTACACTACCTACTGAGGTACACACATGCCGCTAGAGGAGCTTTGATGAGGCAAATACAGATAACCGATTGTGGTTGAACATTGAACTCACCCATAAGTTTATCCATTCTATTTGTCTACATTGGCTACACACACACAACACGGTACATTCAATGAAGCAGGAAGCAAGGAAGTTGTACGCTCTTTTCTGCACGAAACGCTCAAAAGCCCCTGTGCCATGGTTCCGACTAATCGACAGTGTAACAACCGAACCGATAGTTCAGATAAATACAAATATGTGATACATTTTTTCATAACAACTTTAAAATATATGTTATGTTTTTATAAACCTTTAGTTTCGTATTTTGAGCTGGATATAAGGATGGAACTAAAGTAAATGCCAAACCGGCCATACCGGAAAAGCACTGTACCCTTTCAAAATAAAATATCGCCTGTAAATTAAATTAAAAGTTTAAACAATTATAATAAAACAAATTATGGGTTGAATATAAAAATGAAAATAATAATTCGATATACTTGTATTTAATTAGTAGGAACGTTTCAATTTTAAATTATTAAGAGTGAAAAGGGGTACA
>OOFG01060314.1:0-12776 GCA_900323295.1 Molva molva
ACAACTAAAAAGAAACGGAGGATGTGACTTTCCTGTCACAGTCACATCATCAGTGATCGCTCTTGGCGTAGTTATGGGCAAAGTCCCATCTGGAATACACAACAATGTGCCAGATAGACATGTGCAAACACATGCAATACATACAAATACAGAAAATAAAACGACAAATAAAAGTAAGGAATGATAGTCCTGCATTGGTGATAGCAGGAGGACTCACTATTGGTCAGTTCAAGCAGAAGGCCTGATCACATGATGCTTCAGTGGCTTTATGACCCCAGCGCTGCCCTAAAATGGGCAGTGGATTAGCCGCCAGCTGTGATGACGGACATTTGATATGGATTATATTGGCCATAGTTTTGACACTTTGTGGGATAAATATGGATTACACTGGTAGTTAGCCTAACGAGAGCATTTGCCATCGAATTCAAAGTAGGAGCCAAAAGAAATTCAGAGAAATAGAACAGCATTGCAACGTTTGCTATTGCTAACACAAAATAACATTAATATGCAACAATAAATCTTTATAACCTTTCGATGAATAGTCTCCCCTAAGATTTTTTCCAGATGCGGTGCTTAGGTGTGTGTGAGGTGAACTATGTTGATGTGCGCGTGCATGGTGCTGATGTGGGCGTGCACTATGTTGATGTGCGCGTGCATGGTGCTGATGTGGGCGTGCACTATGTTGATGTGCGCGTGCATGGTGCTGATGTGGGCGTGCACTATGTTGATGTGCGCGTGCATGGTGCTGATGTGGGCGTGCACTATGTTGATGTGCGCGTGCATGGTGCTGATGTGGGCATGCACTATGTTGATGTGCGCGTGCATGGTGCTGATGTGGGCGTGCACTATGTTGATGTGCGCGTGCATGGTGCTGATGTGGGCGTGCACTATGTTGCGCAACGGAAAAAAGTTTTCAGTCTGCTATTTGTTGCCATCCCATCGCCTGGGTTGTATTATACTGTTGCTTCTGTTATACGCTACTTTCTATTTCTAAGTCACTTTCTTTTTCTCTTTATGCTCATATATAGTCTAATGCCATTCATTAGCTATCGCTACCTACATCATGCCAATTGTAATTAATTGCATGGCTGGTTGCATTGGTGGCACTGCGCCAACGCTGGATGCATGTAGGGCAGGGGTTCCCAACCTTTGACATCAGGTTTACTCCTAAATTGTCCTCAAGACCTTTCGCGGAATACCTCATGTGCAAACAGTAAAAATTTGATAAATACACATGCAGGCAAACACAAATTAACACAAAACATCAATGGAAAACCTTACAATGGTAAACATATGATGGAATGCACATAGGTTGTAACTATATTTCAATAAACAAGCCATAGTACTAAAATAACTTAACAATATTTGTAATATATTTATTTAAATTATCTGTATAATTGTTACCATTATTATAAATGTGTCTATTTTAAGTTTAAAATCCCAAGTACAACCTGCAGTACCCTTGTGTACCACCAGTGGTACGCGTACCACAGGTTGAAAGACACTAATGAACATTGCCGTTTTATACATTTGCATTTTTGCTTGAAAAACATACTCTTAAACGATTATTGTTACGTTTAAGTTTAACGATATAAACAATACTTTGTTTTTGGATTGCTGCAGCATCTCCCAAAAAATGTATAATTCCAACTTGTGTTGTTGATATTACTAATAATGTAATGACCAAGTAGGCCCGAAAAGACAACTAGAAACAATTACTTTTTCAAAAGGTTTTTTTTTTTTTAATGGTGAATTATTTTCCTCGAGCACACGGTAACTGAAAGTCAGATTTTCTCTGCTGGTTTGTGTCCCAGGGACGATTTCCCCTGAAGCCAGAGGACTTTATTTCAGGGCTTTGGAAGCTTTATTGTTCAGTTGGTGCACACGCTTATCACACACGACTGCCAGAGAGGTGGGGAGCTACACAGAAGTACCATTTCACAAATAAATAGGCAAAACTCTCAGCTGAAACATTTGGCAATGTTACCATTGCCAAATGTTCCTACAGAGTGAGAGAGTGGTGGTGGAGAGAGTGGTGGTGGAGAGACTGCGGCCATCTTTGACACATTGGCAGTAAAATGATATGGCGCCCCAGAAAGCACAGTTGGAGACAAGTCTGTACTATAAACACTTGTAAACACAACATATTTTATATTATAAAACGTTATTTAGACAGCCAGGGTCCTTCTCGGACAAGAATATTTTGTTCTTCAGAGCAACTGTGTAACTAAAGTTAAACCCTAGTTTAAAAAAAAAAAAAAAACGGAAAATTGGCTTCAGTGGTTGCTCTGAGCTCTGACAGTGCGGCAATAAAGTAATGCTGAACCTCACATAGTAACACCAAAGGAAGCTATTGATTTAACAAAGCACACGCACTCAAGGCTAATTTGATCTCTCGCTCTCTCTTTCCCCACCTGTATGTCTCTGCATCCCTGTATCTTGAGATGAGACTTGTGTGGTCCAAATTAGAAATGGCACAAATATCAAATGGAAAGATTTATATTCCGTTCAGTACTTCAGTAGACTTGCAGTGATTGTCATGTCGTAAATGAGAAGGGATTTGGCATCTTTCTTAAGGATGCCTACAGGTAGACTGTGGACATTGAGATTCAAACCTAAGAAGGCAACCTTCCCTCCCCCCCATTGAGTGCTGTGCCTCTCCTTCATTTGAGTGTTTGGTTTTTATAAATGTTGACACATTTAGCATTTTGTAAAAGTGCACTGCCAGCAATTCAGACTTTGGCTGGTAATAAACTCAAGCGGAACGTTTAATTGTTGTAACCGTTATCTGCTCCTCGATAGTTAATGTGGGGCACACTGTTCCCGCCTCCCATCCTCTGAGACTTATCTGACTTATTCATTAACCCTCTTTAAGGTTGGAAATCAAATACTTAATTTGATCTCCAAAAGCAGATATCAAATAAAATACTAATTATTTATGTTACGTCTAGTCAAAAGAAGGGATGGGGATCGTTCATTTTTATTGATTATGATACCATTTTCAAGACTGCTTAACGATCCGAGTCTTTATCGTTACATCTATCAATACTTATCTATTATTTTGTGGAAAGGTGAGACGATAATAAATTCTTAACAGAGCTGGTATTTATTTTATTTTTTAACTGTGTGGGTGATTGTTTGATTTCTTCTTTTTTTTGTTTCAAGTGTTTTGTTTTCACACTAAAGTGTTGGTTTATGTTTATTATTTCTGAAGTCATTTAAAGTCCTGTACAGGCTATTTTAACCATGGTATATGTAGTAGGCCTACTTATTTATTAACCCTATATATCAATCTCCCCTCTCTGTCCCATTATAGTCATCTCTCATTTGAAATTTATTTGAGGAAATATGGGAGGAACATAAGTAATAAGGCATCCAATCGGAAATTTCTCACTAGGCGGCGGTTTAGCTGGCAGCCGGGGTTTATGGAAAACTCTGATTTAGCACATTTAAGAGGTGGGATATTTTGGGATTATTATCAATTGGATTATTATGTCAACGAACGGGACTTGCTACACAGTTGGGGTACGCGCATCATGAGTGGAGGAGGATGATTTTCCCGCAACTGCAGCCGGAGTCGGTGGTGTTACGACTCAGTCAGTCGAGGGTACTGCGTTTTGTTTTTAACCGATCCGCAATGTTGAGGTGCTTATGCATTGACGTTGGGTTCCCCCCCTTACAAGATATTAACTTAGAGCATAAGCCTTCCGCTTCCTCCTTACCTTGGCTTTACTAAAATGTAGCCAAGCATTTGACCGCTTTGCACGTTGAGCCATCCTATCAAGCAACCAATTGACCAAATGAGAAATGAAGCGAACGAGGGCGTGAGGCAATTCAATTCTTCTTGGATTCGTTTAACGGTGATTGGCAGGCAATTCAATTGAATTCAATAACTTTATTAGGCAATCTCTGTATGTTTATGCACCAGTGATTTGATTTGAATGACATGACTCATCTCTCGAGATATAATGTTACGTTGGAGGACCCGCTAGACTCAACAGCAGTATCGATAAGCTCGGACCTTATGTATTTTCGGGTTTTGAGAAATTTGGAACAGGGTCCTTGTAGAACCCGTTCTCGATCCCCATCCGTAGTCAAAAGTCTGGTTTGTTAAAATGCGTCAGTGTACGTGGCTATATTATATACCCACAGCATTTTTTTTTCTTGTGGAAAATGGTTTCTTGTGCTAGCCAAAAATGTACACTTCACAAGATCTATACTCTAGTGAACACTATTATACTTTGGTGGTGACAGTTTAAGTGCAAGCCTAGGTTATTTTGAAACAGCACTTGAGATGATGAAAATCCACATAGGATTGTATAGGGTTCACATGATAATGTGATAGGTGTACTAGGAAGATAGAAGCCCATCACATTTTTGTTCTAGGACAAATATTATTCAAATAAACATTCTTTCAAATATATGGGATCTTCTTTAGATACCACTGACATTAGTCAACTGTGAAACATTTGATCAATTTATTTCACCTCGCATATCTTTTGAAGCCACAGAGGAACTCAAGTTGTTTTAAAACATCTTAGCAACACAAAATCTGCCATTGCCAAGAAGTAGAACTTAAATGAGATTTTCCAGTGTTAGATTTCTCAACTGTGTGGTGCCAGCCAGTACCCAACACTGAGGCTTTCAGATGGCAGCTTTCCAACAGAATCATAAATCCTGCCCATACTGCAGTACCCGCCAATAATCCAAGGTCACCACCAGCTTCCTCCTCGAGACTCATTGATCAGCTCTGGCCTAATTGTAATACAGCAAACCAGCACCCTGAACGACTGTCACATCAGGCTGTTTAGAATACATTAAAGCAGTGTTTCCCACTGAATAATTTTAGAGACTGGTGGATGGACTCCAAACCCTCTAGGAGGGTCAGGGGGCATGCAGCCCCTGGAAAAAATATTGATGATTTTAGCCAAATGCATCCATCTAGCCAAATGCATCAATCTAGTGTGCAAAACTAGATTCCCATGTATTGTATGCTGAACAATGAAAGCCCATTCTGAAGCAACATACCTAAATAATTGTGTCCCAAAAAAGGGTTTAACAAGAACAGACAAAAACTGTTTCCAACTATAGGAATAGGGTTCTCTAACCTTTTTTTAAAAGTAAGTAATTCTATGAGAATCAAATCGAGAGAGAGATATATAGATAGATAGATAGATAGATAGATAGATAGATAGATAGATAGATAGATAGATAGATAGATAGATAGATATATATATATATCTATATCTATATCTATATATATATATATATAGCCTGAGCTATTGAGAATTTGCTCAAGAAAAATGGGAAAATGTAGCCTACACTAATAAGCCCTACTAACTAAACTAACTAACTTTTGTTATTATTATTTTGTAATTTACTAACTGTAGAGAGCACTTGCCGAGGGCCCCACTGTAGAGAGCACTTGCCGAGGGCCCCACTGTAGAGAGCACTTGCCGAGGGCCCCCAGGTCGCAGGCCTACTGCGCTGAAATTAGGGTCACCGTCGGTTATGCAAGGCTGAAATGTAAATTTGGTGATTTTCTAAAAGTGTTTTTTCATTTCGTTTTTGCTGCAGTAGACACGTTTTTCATTATAAAGTCGCTGCGTTGAGATAAATAAATAAGATATGCAAAAGCCTACCTACTCAGGGTTCCCACTCTTTTCAGCATATAATTTTACAGGTATTTCCAGGGGTTTCCCATAACCGTTCTGTGCTCAAGGAGGTTCCAATTATGGATCCAAGTATGGATTCATAAAATGATGTATTATATTACATCGATTTTCTGTTATCTGGTGAAAGCTGGGAAGAACCATCATATAGATGTGTATGCAGGTAGGGTACTTTATATGCCAACGCTGAACAAACCCTTGCAATTTTAACCAATGTACTTTAGCCATAGATGATTTCTGTGACAATCTGTGCTCAACTGCAGGCCCTGCCAAAACAAGTCTCCACTTGTCCTGACTGGGCCCGTGACCACCCACAGTGGGGCCCAATATCATAGGGCATGGAGCTCCGGGCACTCAAGAGTGCAGTCCAATGCGACTGCACCGTCTGCATTACCTATACGTTGATTCTCTAGTGGATTTGGCATTGTGTGTGTGAGCATATGGGTTTCGCACCACTATAATATCAAACACAGTTTGATATTATAGATTTATTATAGATATATTAGAGTTATTGGTATCAGCCACCACTCCTCCAACTGCGATATAGTCACAGGAAAACAAAGACGATTGAACACCTCATTAGAATATCATAGCACAATTAATGTAGTAAAACTAATTTTGTTGCAACGACGGAACAATAGACGTCCTCCAAGGTACATACCAGGTATTTTTGCGTACAAGGCATTTCATGTTAAAATCACCGTAATTATCCCCTGAAATGTGATAAAAGATGGAAAAAGCTGGGAATGGGGCAAATTACTTTGGCTTTCCGTGTGGCAACACAAAACAAATTACAGATTTCCTTTGATTGCAGTATTCTCTCCAAAACTTTGATTTGGCATTCCAGGCACTATTGGTGTTGCTGTGAAACAGACACAGACACATGGTAAAAAGGAAACAGACACATGGTAATTTTCTTTACGTTTGTGATTATTCTTTATCCTATAAAAAAAAAAATAATCCACTCATTTGGGTTAGCGGGGGACTTGAATATGCCATTTTCTTTTTAAAGATATGCCAATTCGCCTCTATCTCACGTGCATAGGTAATGAAGCAGTGCAGTTTGATTAAACTTATACTGTTACTTATTTAATGTATTAAGGAAACATTGCCCACATCGTGTCCTGTATTAATTCAGACAAATAAAAAATATTTTGCTGTGTCTGGATTTAACCGAACGATTCATTATTGACGCGGGTGACAGCCAGACCTGATAGTTAACACGTTTGGTAACGCTGTCAGTTGAATTTAGCAGGAACGTTGCTATTGTCGGCAAAATAAAGATTACGACTAAAGCTTAGAAACATGTGTTCAGTAATGTAAAGTAGTGTTTCATTCAGTGACGGATATTTCTTTAGAATGTTCACTTACACAAGTATCTCTCATAAAGCATGCAAGCTGCCTCATTACTTTTGATAGACAACTGTGCAACTTTTAGTTGGAGACTAAACATAGCCCACACGAACATGAAATATGTTATGCAGCGAAACTTCGCTATCTTCAATGACATGTGACATGAAATGCTTTTTTCAGGACACTTGATCAATTTGGATTTTCCATATGTTTTCCAAGACAGGATAACAACTTTTTAAAATCGAGGTTTTCCAGAACCCTGCTATTAGGTTGCACTTTAGCAAAAGTTGCCTTCTTGATGTCGGCAGGATGATTGCATTGTATAGCTGCGCCCGCCGCAACAGAGAACAGGATGGCTATTTATCAAGTAAACAGAAAAATAAATGCTAATTTGACGTTTTTATAGTTGCATTTTAACCGTATGTTTTAAAATGTTCATTTAATAGAATAGACGAGCTTGTGCTTGAGGCCATTTGTTATTTCTTTTGCAAAGGCAGAGACTGTGGCGGTAGAAATTAGAATGTGGCAGGCCGACACAGTCCAATACATTAATGGGAAACCCTGAGTGAAGTGAACCATCGCACTGCCATAGGTTGTAACCCAAGGTCTCCAGAGCAGGTCAGCAGCCAGCGGTTGCTGGGCCCTTTGCCACCTGGAGCCGACCCACCCAGTAAGTCTGAACTAAATGTGCGTGTCTGCATTTTTAACACTTTTGAGAAAACGCACAACCTTATTTTTCCGTTTCATTCAACCGCCTTTGCTCAACCTTATATTTTTTTCACAGGTTTACTTTGCCCAAATGATAGGCTATTACATGCCATGATGCACTGGACATATGGAGACGTTTGCCAAGAACAGTGTGTCAGTGTAGCCTAGTTGACTACTGCATTAGATGCTTTACCAGCAGGTACGAGCATAATCAACATGGCTGAACACTTTGGTTAATCAATATCTGATGGCATATTTAGCCTTACTCTGTAAAGACACTGCCACATCTTGTTGGGGCTCGTCCATCAGTGAGAGGTCATTTATTTGTTCCATAAAACCAATAAATGTAACTATTATGGATGGAACCATGTAGCTGCTAAATCAGTAGTAAAAACCGCAGTGGTCCACAAAAGAAGTTTATAACTTATTACTCCCTGGGACCATGGAGGTGCTTGGGGCACAACTTTATTAGTGCCATTACATTCTTCTCCCTTCTTTCTGTTTAAATCACTGCCAAAGGCCAAGTGGCGTTTTGTATTTCAGAGGTATGCACCTATATCTGCCACAGTGCTTTGCTTGGAAATCATAGAAATGCAAGAAAGCCCAATTTAGGGTCCCATCTGTCCCGTGTTGGAATAAGGGATACATCACTATATTGGCAACCAACACACTCCGCCAGTATTGGCCGAAACTTTCAATATTGCCATTGGTATGTCTATGCCATTTTATTTAAAAACATTTCCCATTCACCTGTTTCGATGCAAAAACATATTGAAAAGATGCGTCTATATTGGAATTAGGGATGCACGATATTTATTTTTTTCCAACAAATGCGATAAGAGATAATTACCTGCTTCTCATGGCCGATAACCGATAACATTACCGATAAGTTAATGACCTGCAGTTTTTGACCAACCAACTGATATCACTGGCAATTGTAAACACAAGTTACAGGACACTGCAGGTGACCTATAAAATTTGTTGTGTTTAAACTAGGTACAAACATATTGTATTAAAAAAATATTTTACAGCATTTTTCAGACTCTTATCAATACATAACATCTTGTTTTGAAGCAGGATATATAATAAAATAGTCAAAATAAAGCCTTTGCAGTTGCATATTGTTGTTGACTGACCTGCAAACTAATGTGATAAGGTGACATTTTTGTAACCCTTGTAGGTGGCTCTGGGGGCATCTCCGCCTGAAGAAGATTTTTGTCATTCTAACATATAAACAAAGCATTCTGGTACACTCTGAGAAGAATATAAAAGGGAAAAGACCACATTTGGTTCAGGCAAAATCACATTTATTGACACCAGTGTACTACAAGGACTCCTCTGGTACACTGGTGTCAATAGATGTGTACCTTTTTACAAGGTTTCTAGGTTAATACAAAATATTAAGGGCTGCCCCTGATTAAAGATTTTCTTAGTCGACTTAAGTTGTAATTTCAAGCCGATAGCCAACTAATCTTTGCACTTCTAATTATTTTATGGGGTAACATTAGGAGGATTTATCACTACACATTTCAAATTTGATTTTGCACGATAACGTTACTTTAGCAACTAGGGTTTATAACAGCTTATTTACCTCAAACCAGTGTCCATTATATTTGTAGTACCGCAAGATAGTGGCAGAAAAGACAACAAAGCAGTTATCTTGGTTCTGATTGGCCAAAAGACCGCCAGACTGCAACTGCTGGTATGAGAAGAGAAGATGTGTCTCACCAAAGATGCTCTTTAACAACAACTTGCTGAATCTACTCTGGTCTCACTCCAATCTATGGCAAGCTGAGCTAGACATCATACCTCCCCAAACCAAATTAAAAAAACGGTCTAGTCACTAGCAGGTATGCGTTTCAAATAAAATAGGTTAGTTTGCCAACTTTTAGTGGCTGGCCCCTGCGTTCAACAAGTTTAACAATAACGTCCCGGGCACGTCCCGACATCAAGGCGAAAGAGCTATTTATGTATTTGATTAGAGTTTTGAGGTACTTCTTGCATCCCTAGTTAAAACTTGTATACTTTCTCCCTCATCTTGGAACCCTAGCTTAACATGTATTGCAAATAGCAATCGTGCTGTTGTCCTCTGCAACTGTGAAAAAAATCCAGATCGGCGATGATATGTTTGCCGTTTTGCTCCCTAATCTACTACGCCAACACCGCATGACTCTACTTAGGTTCCATTATGTGTATTTTGGTGAATTGTATTTGTAAAGCACTTGATAATAGTTGGAATAACAAAGTGCTTCACAGACCCACATCACATGACACCAAGTCCTCTAAAAGGGCAAGAAACAGACCCTTGAATTTTTAAAGTAACAGAAGATGGATATCTCCTTTCAGGGACAGTTAGGGTGCATTAAGTGTCGAATGGGCAAGACAACTTGATATTCATTTATTCATTGTTACTATTTTTTTTTATCTTAAACTGGCTGCATTTAGACACCGTTTTGGGAATCACAACGGCCTAGATGTCGAGGTGGAAATATTCCCAAGCGAGCAGTGATGGTCTCAAACCCTTTGACACATAGGCCTTTCTCCTCCTGCGCGCCATCTGATGAGTTCATGAATCCTTCAATTGAAGCTCAATTTAGATTCACGTTGGAATTCTTCCCCAAAAAAGTGTCATAATGGGCACAAATAAAGAGCACGTGTCAGCCCCTCTGGGCCCTCTGTTCCAGCTTTTCTGAGAGAATCCATCCATTGATCCAGGAGAATCAGGCACATGGCATCGAGTTATTGTCATTCAGATTTAAGGCTGAAGATATATGCGCTATTGTATTTAATCAATGCGTTTCTACGGCTCATTATTTATTTACAAGGGTTTCCCATAAACAGGACTAAAAAGCAAAAGCATATCTGTACTCCATGATAAATGCTCAGGAATGCAGATATTATAACGTAGCCTTTAACGGTTTACTCTAAAAGACTAGGACATCCGGTTTCACTTTCAACAGCCTTAAAGAATCACATACATTCAATTCATTGAACAATGGAGGGAGTATTTACTGTAGATTTCGAGTTTCCAGCTGATTGAAGGGAAAATGTGCACATGCTCTGTATTGTAAATTGCTGGCTATTAAGGCCAGCACCGCAGGCATGATACAGAAACACACTTATCATATGCTGATCATATGCTGTACATGAACACTCAAACCACAGAGTGGAGGGAAATGCATTGTGAACAACTTGGCCGTTACTTTACGAACAAAGAAAAAAGGCCCTTAGGTCTCCAAGCCCTTAGGTGGAAGTCTACTGCATGAAGCCACGACTGAGGGAGACCGGTGCTTCACAATAGACTCCTTTCACTGCTGATTGACTTCCCTTAGGACAGTATCTGCTCTATAATTGCCACAATGCAGCCACCGTCAAAAGTCTGCACGAAATCATGTTTGTGATTCAAGTGTGCCAAAGCCATAGTCTGGTCTGATGATGCTATACAGGGACCCAATAGGGAAATATAAGACACCATCAACACCAATTCCTCGCAATTCTGTTTCTCAATGCTGGGTCAATGTGGTTATCAAATTCATAGTAAGGAATGTGGTAGGAGATTACCGCTTGGCCAATTCTCTACAGCTACTCCAATACGCAAATAAATGTTGTCTCGTATTTTGTCCATTGTGCCTCATTGTTTAAAAACCTGATAGTGAGGTACCCATAACAGCATCACAACATATAGCTTTATTGCATTGTGGTCCCCTGGTCTGGGATGCCTGTCATATAGTCAAGACAGTTTACAAATACGGGCCACGCCTCATGCTAAAGGCAGCATTTGTCACCTACCTCCCCCCCATGAAGACCGATGCACTGTTATTACAGCATTCATTTTTAAAGCTCAACCCTTTCACACATCATGAGAGATTATTAGGCCAACGTGGAAAAGGGTAATTGTGGTGTTGAGTAACGATGCATGTCTAATAGGGACCTGTCCTTTTTTCTACCTGCTGTGCGTTACATCGACTGCGTGGGAGGTGCTTTTCTTTTTTCCTGGCACTTAGTACATTAAAACTGAAATTATATTTCCAAGAAAAAAATAAGAAAAAATATGCAATGGGTTTTAGAGATTGTAGGATAATAAAAAGAGCAACACTAAAAATGCCCTTTGACTCAAGCTCCTGTATTGAGCTGCTTAATAAATCTAAAAAAGATTATATACTTTGTGAACCCAAGGCGTAGGGTGCACACAGATCCACCACCGATATAACTACAGATAATGAATCACCGCCACCACCAATTTGACTGTTCCCACAGTTCAGATGCCAAAGATGCTAAATCGACCAATCGCAATGATAAAACAATTTGCAAAAATATCTGTAAGCAAAATGAAAACCCCAAGAGCAGCCTAGGGGCATTTAACCTAATGGAAATCATTGACACCAAGAACATAAGGATTTGTCCATCACGCTTCCTCTGTTCCGGATCCAGCCTCTATACTCAGTGAGAAAGGCTTGTAGCTGGACACCAGCCAGGTACATAACAAGACCATGACTGGGCAAATGCTTCTCCCTGGGCCGAGTCCACCCTCGAGAATGCAGAATCAAAGCCACGACGAAACAATCAGCACTTCGCTCTGACATCACACCTCCAGCAGATGCCCCGCACAGCGCCTCGTGCCGATTACAACTTAATCGGCGTAAACTCTGACCCAACAACCCCAACATTATACTATAACCACCATCAAACTGAAACAGCAACATTCATACACTCCCATGGCAGTTCTTCTGAAGAAGTGCCTCTGGCTGTAGCGATATCGTGGGTGGCAGTCGGTGCCCACTCTTGACCGGGCACAGGAAGGAACAGTAAGACCAGCGTATCTCCATCATAGCAAGGGAAAGCCATAGCCATTGTGTATGTTAATACGCCATCATTAATTGAACAATTGGACAGATGAGGAAATCACGAGAGGAATAAGATCATAGCTATGCAGCCCATGAGCCCTCAACCCTGGCTGGAATACCGTTGTCGCTTTTCCTGCTTCAGTGAGTACCTCTCAGCCAATGTGGTCCTGATGTATCGGATGCATTAGGTCTGATTCAT